>JAHRHZ010000144.1:80636807-80679242 GCA_024137785.1 Ginglymostoma cirratum
TTTTCTGATGAAGGGTCTAGGCCCGAAACGTCAAGTTTTCCTGCTCCTATGATGCTGCTTGGCCTGCTGTGTTCATCCAGCCCCACGCCTTGTTATCTCGGATTCTCCAGCATCTGCAGTACCTTTTATCTCTGGGAGAGCTACCTGTTGAGCCCCTGTTGGCACTTTGAATTTGTTTTTACTTTATTTAAAATATTTCCTTTTTAGCATTTTAATGAAGGAGCCAATTTCGAGAAAGCAGGGCAGGCAAGAGAAGTGAATTTGTGAGAAGATTACAGACTTTCCTTGCCATTCCCAGGCCTTGGCAGAAGACTGGACTGTTTTGAACCTTTACCCACCTCCTTTTGGAATATGTGCCAACTATATGGCATAGTACAAAAAAGACCAGTTTTCAATATTTTGACAATGTCCTGTCGCCGTAATGGTAGATAAAACAACTTTATGTCACCACAATGAAAAGAAATCAGTATCTATGCACACTTCAGGAGATTGTTTCAAAAAAAATCTAGGTTCTTTGACATTGCTTTAACTATTGGCATAGCCTGATTTGATTGGCAGACCTCCACATTTACATCTGGAGTCACTAAATGGCAATCGCGCCAGTTCTTTATACCCAAGAGGAAATGAGGCTAATTGTAATGGCACATTTGCCCTAACAGTGACCTGCTTACTTCGCAGAAACTAGGACATTATAACTTTGGCACCTTCCCCATCTACCATGCTCAGCTATCCACTGAACAAACACTCTGAGTATCACTGTATTTTTACCAGCAGATGGTTCAGCAGCAATGTCAGTGTCTCTGCGGAACGCAAAACTTACACTTGGAGCCATTTGGCAGTTAGAATACAGAGGGCAAATGGGGAATACAGAATTAATCACCATTCAAGCTCTTTGATGTTGGGAGCTATGCCCAGCAGAATATTTTAACATCTGAATGGCTCATGGCCAAAACAATTTGTCACATTTTCTGCACCTTGTTCAATCTCCTAAAAGTGTGAAGAATGTGAAATATTTCACCTTAAACTATTCTCTCATTTGAGCATTGTGCAGCCTTCTAATTCTGTGGACCAGCTCTTGAATGGATGCAAGTCACTGACATCTGAAGTACTTCAATTATTTGCCTTCATGGTGAGTAGTTTTTATACCGTAGTTTGGAGTGTGCATTTCCAGAAAACTCTTCTCCAGAGTTTTAGGAGTAGGTCTTTTGGGATCTAAGTAATAGAAGTCGATGACCAGCCACCACTCATTTTATAGTCACTTCCCCGCAATTACTAATTTTGTGGAACAAAAAGATAGTTGCTGGTAAAGCTCAGCATGTCTGGCTGCATCTGTGAAGGAGAAAACAGAGTTAACGTTTTGGTCTGGTGACCCTTCCTCAGAATTGTTCTGAGTTCTGAGGAAGGGTCACCGGACCCGAAATGTTAACCCTGTTTTCTCCTTCACAGATGCAGCCAGACCTGCTGAGCTTTTCCAGCAACTTTGTTTTTGTTCCTGATTTACAGCATCCGCAGTTATTTTGGTTTTTACTAATTTTGTGGTAGTGTATGTAATGTGGCCTGGTGGCATTATTGCTATTAATCCAGAATCTCAGCTAATGTCCCAGGGACTCAGGTTCGCAATCCTGCCACTGCAGATGGTGGAATTTGAATTCAATTAAAGCTATATGGAAATAAGAATATACTGATGACCATGAAGCTGTCTGGCTTACATGTAACTCCAGACCAACACTGATGTGGCTGACTCTCATCTGCCCTCTGAAGTGGACTAGAATGCCGCTCAATTTTGTCAATCACTGAAGTCTCAAGAAATAAATGAAACCGAATGGACCGCAGGGCATGAACCTAGGCACCGGAAATGACAACATCAGCCCTGTTGAACCCGATAAGCCCTTCTTACCAATGTCTGGCTAGTGTCAAAATTCAAAAAACCCTTGGAGGAAGCACTGAGGGTGGCAAAGGCACAAAATACCTGAGTGGGAATTTCAATGTTCATCACGAAGAGTAGCTGGGCAGCAGCACTACTGATTGTGCTGCTTGGATCCTAAAGGACATGGCTGCTAGACTGGGTCTGTGGCAAGGGTTTGAAGAAACCAACCAGAGGGATCGACATTGTTGACTGCATTCTTGCCAGTTTGCCAGCTGGAGATGCATTTATCCATGACAATATTGGTAAGAGTACCCACTGCACAGTCCTTGTGGAAACAAAGTCCTGCCTTTGCATTGAGAATACCTTGCATCATGTTGTGTGGCACTATCACTGCGCTAAATGGGACAGGCTTCAAACAGATCTAGCAACTCAAGACTGGGGAATCCATGAAGTGCTGTGGGCCATCAACAGCAGCAGAATTATATTCCAGCACAATCTGTAACCTCATGGCCCGGCATATCCCCCACTAAATCACTACCATCCAGCCAGGGGATCAACGCTGGTTCAATGTCGAGTGCAGGAAGGCATGCCAGGAGCATCACCAGGCATACTTAAAAATGAGGTGTCAACCTGGTAAAGCTACCAAACAGGACTACTGACATGCCAAACAGCAAATGATAGACAGAGCTAAGTGATCACGCAACTAACGCATCAGATCTAAGCACTGCAGTGCTGCCAAATCCAGTCGTGAATGGTGGTGGACAATTAAACAACTCACTGGAGGAGGAGGCTCCGCAAATATCCCCAACATCAATGATGGAAGAGCCCAGCACCTCAGTGCAAAAGATAAGGCTGAAGCATTCGCAGCAATCTTCAGCCAGAAGTGCCAAGTGGATGATCCACTTTCGCCTTCTCCAGTGGTCCCTAGCATTATAGATACCAGTCTTCAGCCAATTCAGTTCACTCCATGAGATATGAAGAAACCATTGGAGACACTGGATACTGTAAAACCTATGGGTGCTGGCAACATTCTGACAATAATGCTGAAGACTTGTGCTCCAGAACTTGCTGCTTCTCTTAGCCAAGCTCTTCAAGCATAGTTACAACATTGGCATCTAACTGACAGTGTAGAAACTTTCCCAGGTATGTCCTGTACATTAAAAAAGGGGACTAATCCAACCCGGCCAATTACCACCCTATCAGTCAACACTTGATCATCAGTAAAGTGATGGAAGGTGTCATCAACAGTACTATCAGGCAGCACCTGCTCAGCAATAACCTGCTCAGTGATGCCCAGTTTGGGTTCTGCCAGGGCCACTCAGCTCCTGACCTCATTACAGCCTTGGTTCAAACATGGACAAAAGAGTTGAATTCCAGAGGTGAGGTGAAAGTGACAGCCCTTGACATCAAGGTTGTGTTTGACCAATTGTGGCATCAAGGAGCCCTAGAAAACCTGGAATCAATGGGCATCAGGAGACAAGCTGTCTGCTAATTGGAGTTAAACATGACATATAGGAAGATGGTGAGATAACCAGGTGCAGAGCTGGATGAACACAGCAGGCCAAGCAGCATCAGAGGAGCAGGAAGGCTGACGTTTCGGACCTAGACCCTTCTTCAGAAAAATAGGAAGATGGTTGTGGTTTTTGAAGGTCAGTCATCTCAGCTCCAGGACATCTCTGCAGGAGTTCCCCAGGGTAGCCTTCTAGACCCAACCATTTTTGGCTGCTTCATCAATGACCTTCCCTTTTTCATAAGGCTAGAAGTGGGATGTTTGCCGATGGTTGCACAATGTTTAGTACCATTCGTGACTCCTCAGATACAGAAGCAGTCAGTGTTTAAATGGGGCAAGAACTGGACCATATCCAGGCTTGGGCTGAAAAGTGGCAAGTAACATTCACACCACACAAATTCCATATCAAGACTATCACCAATAAGAGACAATCTAACCACTGCCATTCTATGGTTTTACCATAGCTGAATCCCCCACTATTAACATCCTGGGGGTTTCCACTGAACTGTGCTCAACAGATAAACGCAAAGGTTACAAGACCAGGTCAGAAGCTAGGAATACTGCAGTAATTAATTCATATCCTGACTCCTCAAAGACTGTCCACCACCTACAAGGCACAAGTCAGGAGTGTGATGGAATACTCCCCAGTTGCCTGAATGAGTGCAGCCCCAACAACACTCAAGAAGTTTGACACCATCCATGATGAGGCAACCCACCTGACTGGCACAGGATCCACAAACATTCACTCCTTTCACCATTGACGCTCAGTAGTGGCAGTGTGTACTATTGACAAGATGCACGTCAAAAATTCACCTAAGGTCCTCAGGCAGCACCTTCCAAACCACGTCCATCTAGAAGGACTAGGGCAGCAGATACATGGGAACACCACCAACTGCAAGTTGCACATCAGGCCATCCACCATCCTGACTTGGAAATATATCACTGTTCCTTCAGTGTCTTGGGTCAATATCCTGGGATTTCCACCCTAATGGCATTGTGGGTCAACCTACAGCAGGTGGTCTGCAGCAATTCAAGAAGGCAGCTCACTGCCACCTTCTCAAGGGCAACTAGGGATGGGCAATTAATGCTGGCCAGCCGGCAACGCCCACATCCCACAACCTATCATAACTACATGAGACTATTTTCACTCCATATAGTTGCTTACTGAAATATATTGTAGCAATTCTCTTTAAAAGCTTTTGGTATTAAAGACCATTCAATTTGACAAAAATTGGATTTTCGGTAGCAATTTTTTTTTGCATGGCATTTAATTTCTTTATTAAATGTGAAATGTTCAATTCAATGCAATTCAGTGCCTCAGACATCCTGGGAATAACGTTTCAGCTTCAGTACTACAATCATTTAGGGATAGATGAAGAAAACCTTAATTCAGTACTAATTTTTTTACATTAAAAGGATTTTTCAGAATAATAAATCTCTATCAATAGACCAATGCCAGATTAGCTTACTTTTAACACATGATGCCACGATGTGAAGGATTTGAAACACTGGGAATGGTAGCTTGGAGATTATTAAGCATCTGATGGACAACTTGGATTGCCAGCTTGTATTCATTAATGAAGGTGAATGGTATTTTGATAGTTCATTCTTTTCGCTGGAACCTTCTTAAATAACAAGCTGAACGGCTTTAAATAGGCCAATGCTGAGCACTTTGAGCATCAGTTGAGACATGCTTAACTGCAACCAATCATTTGCTGCTATAAGTTCCAGAAGCAAATTTTTGGAACATCTGGAGATTTTCTGGGTCAGTTGGTCAAGACTTCGTTGACACTTGAGCTGTCTGAGAATTCTTTCAAGATTTCTTTTTTCTAATACTTTCATGCAAGAGCAATGTTACTAGCAAGACCCGCATTTGTTTTCCATCCTAACTACCCTGGACAAAGTGGTGCTGAGCTGCCTTTATCTATGGTAGATAGGTGTGCCCTATCTATTGCAAAAGAAATTTCAGGACTTTGAGCTAGTGACAAGGAACGAAAGGTGACACCATTCCAAGTCTGGGTGGTGTGGTTTGGAAGGGTAATAGCACTAGTGATGTTCCAAATGTCTACTACTTTTGTTTTTTCTGGTGCTGTCAAAGTTATAGATTTGCAACGTCTGTAAAAGAGAGTCTTGTTGAGTTGTTGCAATGCTCCTTCTGGATGGTACACACTGCTGCTACTGCATGCGGAGAGACTGAATGTTTGAGGTGCTGGATGAGGGTGCCAATCAAGGAGGCTGCATTACCTTGGAAGGTGTTGGGCTTCTTCAGTGTTGATACACATTTCCAGGCAGGTGAAGAGTTTTCCATCTCACATCTGATAAATGCCTTGTAGATTTATTGGAGGCAATATAGAAGTCACCAAGAGAAAGGGAGTTCTTAATCATGGGAACTTAGCTAAGAGTTGCCCTTTCATCTGTGGCTGCAATTTGAAGAGGACATGAGGTGGGTAGCAGGTGATAAGGACTGGAAAATGACGTAGAATCCTTGGTTCTAACAGTACAGGGCATCCTTCTCCACTGGATATCTACTACCAGGACCTTCAGTTTCAAACAAGAAACTGTGTGCCCTCTCATTTGTTCTGAGGCATTCTTCAATGTGCTATTGTACATCAGCTAATACTCTGCACACCTCAGAATGGGGTGGATGATGGCCTAGTGGTATTATGACTGACTGTTAATCAAGAGACCCAGGTAATGTTCTGGGTCCTGGGTTTGAATCCTGTCATGGTGGTGTTTGAATTCAATAAAAATCTAGAATTAAGAGTCTAATGATGACTATGAATCCATTGTCGATTGTTGGAAAAACTCATCTGATTCACTAATGTCCTTTAAGGAAAGAAACTGCCATCCTTACCTGGTGTGACTCCAGACTCACAGCAATGTGTTTGACTCTCAACTGCCCTCTGGGCAATTAGGTTGGGTAATAAATGCTGGCCTAGCCAGTGACTTACTCATCCTGTGAACAAATAAAAAGTACAAAGGTGAACCTGCAAGCTATGTGTACTATTTCACAAAAATTGCTTCTAACCAACATGTGAGTGCTAAACCATTAAATACCTTCAGCCAACTTCAAATCATAGTGACCAACAATTAGCTTCAAAACTAAGGGACTGAAAAAAACTTAGCTTTATTTTCATCCTTCCACCAAAATAACACCCTATTTTCTTTTTTTTCAGACCAGATTACAACTAGCCCAACTATGCACATTTTCTTAATATTAAACCTCAGTGTTAATAGGTAATGTCATCTTACTAATCATCCCACTCTGAGCAATCTGCCTTGGAGAATGTATATTGTTTAGTTCTAAATCTCACAGTTGATACATAATTTAATAATCCTGTGCTTTACATCAGGTATTCTCAAAATGCCCACTTATAGCAAACATGTCTAACATACATTTGCTTCAGATGTGGGAGATCTGACATCTGAACAGAAAATTCTAGAATTACTCTGCCCGAGCTGTGTGCGCGTGTGTGTGTGTGTGTGTGTGTGGTGGGGGGGATTGTGGGGGGTGCTCCTGACCAGGACCACCCGTGCAGCCACTCCTTTCACTCCAAACACCGACTACAGATACAGAGCTCACTCCCCCAACAGAGCATGTCTGACTGACCTTGGTGAGTTCACTCACTCAGTTGTCCTCTGGCTGTCCAGGGGTGGCATGTGTGGCATGGGTGGCTCAGTGATTAGCACTGCTCCCTCATGGTGCCAGGGAGCTGGGTTCGATTCCAACCCTTGGGTGACTGTCTGCATGGAGTTCTCACATTCTCCCTGTGTCAGTGTGGGTTGCCTCCAAGTGATCTGGTTTCCTCCCACAGAGCAAGGATGTGCAAATTAGGTGGATTAGCCATGCAAAATTGCCCTGTAGTGTCCTGGGAGATGATTCTAATGTTGCTCCTCTGGAGAATTGCTGGAAAAGCTTGCAGCTGGGGTCTTTGCCCTCAAATAAGTTGCAGGAACCTTGACCATTTGGCAGCAGACTCCTTGGTGGCTGTTTAATCAGGGCAATTATCACTGGGTCCTAGTAATGGTTGCTGCTGGCTTTCTGGCCTATTGACTTGATTGCCCCTGTGGCCATTAAATTCTACCCAAAGTTTGTTGAGAATCTATCCTCTTGGATTTTAAATGCCTTTTCCTGCAACATTTAGCCCCACACTGAGAATTATGCCACACAGCAGAACCACTGTATAGCAGCCAGGACTCCAATCCCTCCATAACCTTCCCCTCTTTTAAGAGGCTTCTCAAAAACTACCTCTTTGAACAAGCTAACATGGTGTGGGGCTGGATGAACAAAGCAGGCTAAGCAGCATCATAGGAGCAGGAAAGCTTGACGTTTTGGGCCTAGACCCTTCATCAGAAATGGGGGAGGGGAAGAGGGTTCTGAAATAAATAGGGAGAGAGGGGGAGGCGGATAGAGGATGGATAGAGGAGAGGATAGGTGGAGAGGAGGCAGACAAGTCGAAGAGGCGGGGATAGAGCCAGTAAAGGTGAGTGTAGGTGTTGGGGGGGGGGGGGGTGGTGGGGGGAGGTAGGTCAGTCGAGGGAGGACGGACAGGTCATGGGGGCGGGATGATGTTAGTAGATAGGAGATGGGGGTGGGGCTTGAGGTGGGAGGAGGGGATAGGTGAGAGGAAAAATAGGTTAGGGAGGTGGAGATGAGCTGGGCTGGTTTTGGGATGCGGTTGGGGGAGGGGAGATTTTGAAGCTTGTGAAATCCTGTTCCTATGATGCTACTTGGCCTGCTGTGTTCATCCAGCCCCACACCGTGTTATCTCGGATTCTCCAGCATCTGCAGTACCTTTTATCTTTGAACAAGCTTTTAGGCATCTTATGGAGTGCCTCCTTATGCATGGATCAGTTGGAGTGGCAGTTGGACTCATTGAGGAGCATACAGGAGTTTCAGTGATATGGTCACAGCAAAGGTTCAGCTAGCGAGATGGGTGACGACCAGGAGGGGAAGGCAGGCTGTGTAGGAGTTCCCTATTGCTATTCTCCCCTCAAACAAGTATACCGTTGGGCTGATTGTGTCTCAGGGAAAGCAGCAGCAGCAGCTGCTACATCAGTGACACCATGACTGGCACTGTTGTCCAGCAGGGAGGGTCAAAGTGTAGGTGAGCAGTAATGATAGGAGGCTATATTGTGAAGGGCAGAGATAAGTGTTTCTCTGGTCACAAGAGAGCAGTTAAAAGTCAATCACATTGCTGTAGATCTAGAATCACATATAAGCCAGACCAGGGAAGGATAATAGGCTTACTGCTCTAAAGGGTCTTAGCAAACCAGATATGTTTTTATAACAATTAACAGTAGTTACATGGTCAATATTGCACTAACTTTTTAATTCCATCTACATGGTGGGATTTGAACCCATGTCCCTAGAGTACTGGGATTCTTGGATTACTAGGTCTAGTGATAATACCATTATACTACTGCCTCCTCTGGTATTTGCTTAGGACCATCAGTTTCTGCTGTGGGTTTTCATGGGCCTGAACACTGAATCATGGATCGCAGATCTTTGGGCATGAGACAGGATATTTTATGAGGTGGTGGGATTCTGAGTGCAGCTCTGCCTCATCATTATGGTATTCCTTTGGATGTTTAAATGCCTATTGAAGGCCTTTGGGTTCCCTTAATTTACAAGCTGCTAACTTATTCTCATACTTTCTCTCTTTGTCCCTTTGTTTCCTGATTCTCATTATTATTGACAAATTGACAGCTGGCATATGTTTATCTGCTCCATGCTCCTCCCTAAATCCTGAATCATCCACATGGTTTGGAATTTTCCCTTGGTGTAAATGTACCGAGACTGTACATAAACCATCTCCTCTTTAAGATTCCAGCATTGCGTTCCATTTGGCCTGCAAGCATTAACTCATACTTAACCAGCTCGGATTCCTCTTCAGTTCACTAAAATGAGCTCTTTTCCATTTAAGCATTTTTATCCTCAATTGCTTTTCATCCTTCTCAGTAACGAACCAAAACTTAATGTTATTATGATTATCATTCCCTAAGATGCTCCCCAGTATGACATTCTCCATACAATTAATTTCATTCCTGTCTTTCCTGAACAGTTTCTATCCAGGAATATTAAAAATGGAGTCCTCCCCATTTTTGTATCAGAGATAAAAAGTACTGCTGGAGAATCCGAGATAACAAGCGTGGGGCTGGATGAACACAGCAGGTCAAGCATCATCTTAGGAGCAGGAAAACTTGACGTTTCGGGCCTAGACCCTTCATCAGAAATGAACAATATCTACATTCAGAACATTGAGACCCTCTAGAAGCGCTTCTCCCTGCGACTCCTGAAACACACACTTGCAGCAATGCGCAGGCATCTCCAGACACTACAATCAAGCCTACCCCAGCTCAGAGCCTCCCTCTCCCAGACCTGCAAAGGCCCTCTCCTGTTTTTTATTCTCCCCATTTCTGATGAAGGCAGGCATAGCTTGGGCCCATGCAAGTACCCCTCTCTCCCTATTTATTTAAGAACCCTCTTCCCCTCCCCCTCCTGGGCCTCCTGCAATGCCACAATGATGCCACCCAAAGGCTGCAGGAACAGCAACTCATGTTCAGCCTGGGAACCCTGCAGCCCAGTGGTATCAATGTGGATTTCACAAGCTTCAAAATCCCCCCTCCCCCAACCGCATCCCAAAACCAGCCCAGTTCGTCCCCGCCTCCCTAACCTGTTCTTCCTCTCACCTATCCCCTCCTCCTCCCACCTCAAGCCCCACCTCCAACTCCTATCTACTAACCTCATCCCGCCCCCTTGACTTGTCCGTCCTCCCTGGACTGACCTATCTCCTCCCTACCTCCCCACCTATACTCACCTTTACTGGCTCCAAACCCGCCTCTTTGACTTGTCTGCCTCCTCTCCACCTATCCTCTCCTCTATCCATCTTCTATCCGCCTCCCCCTCTCTCCCTATTTATTTCAGAACCCTCTTCCCCTCCCCCATTTCTGATGAAGGGACTAGGCCCGAAACGTCAAGTTTTCCTGCTCCTATGATGCTGCTTGGCCTGCTGTGTTCATCCAGCTCCACACCTTGTTATCTCAGATTCTCCAGCATCTGCAGTACCTATTATCTCATCAGACAGAGATTTGGCCAACCCCTCTGCCCTATGCTCCAGTCGGTGCCATGGACTCTGGCACTACTGTCTCCAGTCAGCTGATTAATGGATGAATGCAGAGGCTCATCATCTGTACTAGATTTAGCAGGAGCCTATTGTCCAGCAGTCATCTGAGTGTCAGATACTTTGACTGTTTCTTCTGTCTCTAGCTGTGGGCCTGTGTCAGTGCTGAGCCTATAGATTATCTATGAGATGGCTCTCCCGCACTTTTGGAGAACAGGGAGCAAGGCTTCGATGGTCCATTCCCTGATGCTTCTGCCTGTTCCTTCTCAGGGGTGTGCTGTGACATGTTGGTCCAGACTGACCTTAGGCACATTTCTATCAGTTGTTCATGTAGATATGCTGCAGAAAGAAAGAAGCATTAAGAAACATTAGCATGGGTACATGAACACCTTGTCTGCACAGGTAGAGATTGCAGTACCTGGAGATGTGATCTGTGTGCACTGCTAGTTAGCAGAAGGTAGTACATAAAAACATAGGAGTTAAAGGGCTCTGATTAACATGTGGTTCGGTGTTGTCAAAGAGCAGCAGTCAATCAATGAAACTTCATATGTTGTGTGTGTCTGAGATACTTGTGCAGTCAACGTTCCAAAGCCATATTTTGTGGTTGTGTTCTTCTTCCATGAAAACCTTTAATATGATAGGATGTTATGGTGGCTCAGTGGTTAGCATTGCTGCCTCCAGTGCTAGATATGTGGATTCGATTCCAACCTTAGGCAACAGTGAATGAACAACAATATATTTCAAGTCAGGATAGTGAGTGGCTTCGAGGGGAACTTGAGGGTGGTATGGTTCCCATGCATCTGCTGCCCTTGTCCTTCTAGATGGAAATGGTCGTGGGTTTGGAAGGTGCTGTCTGAGCATCCTTGGTGAATTTCTGCAGGGCATCTTGTAGACAGTACACAGTGCTGCTACTGAGCATCTGTGGTGGAGGGAGTGGATGCTCGTGGATGTAGTGCCAATCAAATGGGCTGCTTTGTCCTGGATGGTGTCAAGCTTCTTGAGTGCTGTTGGGGCTGCACCCACCCAGGCAATTGGGGAGTATTCCATCACACGCCTGACTTGTGCCTTGTAAATGGTGGACAGGCTTTCCAGAGTTAGTAGGTGAGTTATTCACCACAGTATTCCGAGTCTCTGACCTGCTCTGTAGCCAGTGTGTTTATGTGGTGAGTCCAGTTTAACTTCTGATCAATGATGACTCCCAGGATGTTGATAGTGGGAGATTCGTTGATGGTAACACCATTGAATGTCAAGGGGCAGTAATTAGATTGTCTCTTATTGGTGATAGTCATTGGCATTTGTCAGCCCAAACTTGAATATTGTTGCATTTGGACAGGGACTGGAGCTGAGATGACTGACCTCCAACAACCACAACCATCTTCCGATGTGTCAGGTATGACTCTAATCACCGGAGAGTTTTCCCCCGATACACATTGATTCCGTTTTGCTCGGGCTCCTTGATTCCACACTCGGTTGAATGCAGCCTTGATGTCAAGGGCTGTCACTCTCACACCAGCTCTGGAATTCAGCCCTTTTGTCCATATTTGAACAAGGCTGTAGTGAGTTCAGGAGCTGAGTGGCCCTGGCAGAACCCAAACTGGGTGTCACTGAGCAGGCTATTGCTGAGTAGGTGCTGCTTGATAACACTGTTGATGACACCTTCCATCACTTTACTGATGCTCGGGAGTAGACTGATGGGCCAGTAATTGGCTGGGTTGGATTTGTCCTGCCTTCTATGTACAGGGGCATACTTAGGCAATTTTCCACATTGTTGGATAGATGCTAGTGTTGTAACTGTACACGAACAGCTTGGCTAGGGTAGCAGCAAGTTCTGGAGCACAAGTCTTCAGTACTATTGCCAGAATGTTGCTAGGGCCTGTAGCCTTTGCAGTATCCACTGTCTCCAACCTTTTTTGGTATCATATGGAGTGAATCGAAAGGCTGATGACTGGTATCTGTAATGCTGGGGACCACGGGAGGAGGCCATCCGCTCGACACTTCTGGCTGAAGATTGCTGCGAAACCTTCAGTCTTATCTTTTGCACTGATGTGCTGGGCTCTTCCATCATTGTGGATGGGGATATTTGTGGAGCCTCGTCCTACAGTGAGTTGTTTAATCATTAACCACCTTTCACGGCTGGATGTGACACATTGCAGAGCTTAGATCTGATCTGTTGGTTGTGGGATAGCTTAGCTCTGTCTATCACTTGCTGCTTTTGCTGTTTGACATGTCAGTAGTCCTGTTTGGTGGCTTCATCTTCAGGTATGCCTGGTGCTGCTCCTGGCATGCCCTCCTATACTCTTCATTGAACCAGGGTTGATCCCCTGGTTTGATGGTAATGGTTGAGTGGGGGATATGCCGGGCTATGAGGTTACAGATTGTGCTGGAGTACAATTCTGCTGCTGTTGATGGCCCACAGTGCCTCATGGAGCTGCAAGATTTGTTCAAAGTCTGTCTCATTTAGCACAGTGATATTGCCACACAACACAATGGAGGTATTTTTCAATCTGAAGATGGGACTTCATTTCCACAAAGACTATGTAGTGGTTGCTCTTACCGATACTGTCATGGACAGATGCAACTGCAGCTGGCAGATTGGTAGGGTTGAGGTCAAGTACGTTTTGCCCTCTTGTTGGTTCCCTCACCACCTGCTGCAGATCCAGTCTACCAGCTATGTCCTTTAGGACATGACCAGCTTGGTCTGTAGTACCGCTGTTGAGGCACTCTTGGTGATGGACATTGAAATCCCCCACCTAGCGTACATTTTGTGGCCTTGCCATCCTCAGTCCCTCTTCTAAATATTGTTCAACATTGAGGAGTACTTATTCACCAGTATTGAGGACGGTACGTGGTAATCAGCAGGAGGTTTCCTTGCCCATGTTTAAGCTGAAGCCATGAGGCTTCATGGGGTCCGGATTCAATGCTGAGGACTCCCAGGGCAACTCCCTCCTGACAGTATACCACTGTTCCGCCCCCTCTGCTGGGTCTGTCCTGCCAGTGAGACAGGACATATCCAGGGATGGTGATGATGGTGTCTGGGACATTGTCTATAAGGTATGATTCTGTGAGTATGACTATGTCAGGCTGTTGCTTAACTAGTCTGGGAGACAGCTCTCCCAGTTTTGGCACCAGCCCCCAAGTTTATTTCAGATAATTGCGAACAGAGAAGAATGAATAAAAGAAAACTGACCTTAATTCTTAATAACTGTCCTTGACATTCGGGTTGTACCATACCCTTCCCAATGCTCCTCCAGAGCGCTGATGCAAAACACACTCCACCAATTGATTTTAATGATTTTATCAATATTGTTTCACTGGCACGAAATGGGGTTTGTGGCATTAGACAAGTAACAGAAACAAGGCCTCAGGGCACAGGGCATTAACATGCAAAGCCAGTGCAGGCATTCAAATAGATTCTTTTCCACTTGGTAGGAAACATCAAGGGCAAAGTGCCATTTAAAGAAAGGAGTTCACCTTAGGACAAAATCTATTTGCAATCAGCTGACTTTTTTGTTTCAATGGCAGGTGCAGATTTTTTGAAGATGTCATTCCATTTCCACACTGAAATTAGGTCCTTGTGGAGCAGGCAGCTGATCTACATCCTAGCCTTCCCAGGTGTAAATACTTCTCACACACTTGTAACTTTCACCGGTTGATCGAATTCTTTAGTGAGTTCCTTTCTCCCTCTCTCCTTCTGCATGGGTTGATTCTCTGTTTCTCTCTTGCCCACTTTGTCTTCAGTCGGAGGGCAGGCTGCTCTGGTCTTTGCCTCTATGTCAGCTAGATCATGGGGGGGGGTCAAGTATTTTTTCCTCTATTCATTCATGAGATGAGGGCGTCACTGGCCAAGCCAGCATTTATTGCCCAGAGGGCAGTTCAGAGTCAACCACACTGCTGTGGGTCTGGAGTCACATGTAGGCCAGACCAGGTAAGGATGGCAGTTTCCTTCCCTAAAGGACTTTAGTGAACCAGATAGGTCTTTTTTCCGACAATTGACAATGGATTCATGGTCATCATTAGATTCTTAATCCCAGATATTTATTTAATTCAAATTTCACCATCTGCTGTGGCGAGATTCGAACCCAGGTCCATAAGGCCATAAGACCATAAGACATAGGAGTGGAAGTAAGGCCATTCAGCCCATCGAGTCCACTCCGCCATTTAATCATGGCTGATGGGCATTTTAACTCCACTTACCCGCACTCTCCCCGTAGCCCTTGATTCCTTGCGAGATCAAGAATTTATCAATCTCTGCCTTGAAGACATTCAACGTCTTGCGCTCCGTGGCAATGAATTCCACAGGCCCACCACTCTCTGGCTGAAGAAATGTCTCCTCATTTCCATGCTAAATTGACCCCCTCTAATTCTAAGGCTGTGCCCACGGGTCCTAGTATCCCCACCTAACGGAAACAACTTCCAGGCGTCCACCCTTTCTAAGCCATGCATTATTTTGTAAGTTTCTATTAGATCTCCCCTCAACCTTCTAAACTCTAATGAATACAATCCCAGGATCCTCAGCCGTTCATCGTATGTTAGGCCTACCGTTCCAGGGATCATCCGTGTGAATCTCCGCTGGACACGCTCCAGTGCCAGTATGTCCTTCCTGAGGTGTGGGGCCCAAAATTGGACACAGTATTCTAAATGGGGCCTAACTAGAGCTTTATAAAGTCTCAGAAGCACATCGCTGCTTTTAGATTCCAACCCTCTTGAGATAAATGACAACATTCCATTCGTTTTCTTAATCACGGACTCAACCTGCAAGTTAACCTTTAGAGAATCCTGTACTAGCACTCCCAGATCTCTTTGTACTTCGGCTTTATGAATTTTCTCACCGTTCAGAAAATAGTCCATGCCTGTATTCTTTTTTCCAAGGTGCAAGACCTCGCATTTGCTCACGTTGAATTTCATTAGCCATTTCCTGGACCACTCTCCTAAACTGTCTAAATCATTCTGCAGCCTCCCCACCTCCTCCGTACTGCCTGCCTGTCCACCCAACTTCGTATCATCGGCAAACTTCGCCAGAATGCCCCCAGTATCTTCATCCAGATCATAAAGGTCCCCAGTACATTACCTGGGTCTCTGGATTAACAGTCCAGCAATAATACCACTAGGCCATTGCCTCCCCGGTTGAGCCCTGCCAGGGCCAGGTTCTTATAAAATCTGAAAGAACTGCGGATACCTTAAATCAGGAACAAAAACAAAGTTGCTGGAAAAGCTCAGCAGGTCAGGCAGCATCTGTGAAGGAAAAACCAGAGTTAACGTTTCAGGTCCAGTGACCCTTCCCCAGAGCCGGACCTGAAACGTTAACTCTGTTTCTTCCTTCACAGATGCTGCCAGACCTGCTGAGCTTTTCCAGCAACTTTGTTTTTGTTCCAATTTCTTATGAATTTCTGACAATCTCCTTGAATTTTCCAAGGACTTGACCAATCAGGGGCGTTGAGTTATTTGGTTTTATCACCTTGAAATGTCTTTCATAGTTTCCAATGGCTTTCTAACAGAAAACCCTTTGTATGGATTTGTTTTGGGGCCTGGGTGTCTGTTTTTGGCCCAGATATGCATGTGGTCATTTGCTTTACTGAGGCACGTCTGCCCATGTGTCTAGTGTTGATTTGTTTGTCTGGAAATGTTGAACTGCCCATTTTTCCGATGAAGGGTCTAGGCCCAAAACGTCAAGCTTTCCTGCTCCTATGATGCTGCTTGGCCTGCTGTGTTCATCCAGCTCCACACCCTGTTATCTCCGATTCTCCAGCATCTGCAGTACCTATTATCTCTGACACACTTCATAATGTGCTCTGTTGCATCTCTGATTTTTAATTGTCTAAGCTTGAATCTGACAAGGCCCTGTCTCCAGGCAGAATTGTCTCTGTATGTTTGTATGTCTTTCCTTGAGACATAGTAAGAACTGCTGATGCTGTAGTCAGAGATAACACAGTGTGGAGCTGGAGGAGCACAGCAGGCCAGGCAGCATCAGAGGAGCAGGAAAGTTGACATTTTGGGTCGGGACTCTTCCCAACATACCTTGCTTATTTAGACACTTTCTGTGCCCTGTTTTTATTTCAGCCGTTGTGCTTGTATTTCTTGCTTTTTGTTTGTTGTAGTTTGGTTCCTTTTTCATGGTTCTATTTTACCCAAGCAGTTGCAGGCTGCTACAACTTCTTTCCAATTGCCTCTTGTTTTCTTGTCATTTCTGGGAAGCTTCTTTCTTCTTCTGTGAAGAAATAATTGTTTAATTGCTCTGCCATGTCCCTGTTCAAATGAAACCTTGAACCTGTTTCTACCACTAATTTTGTTTCCAAATCCTAATCACTTGTTACATAAATAGATGTCTCCTATTGTCAACTCTGATTCTTTTGCCAATCAGCTGTGCCCTCTGGTTATCGATGCATCTCTTCTTAGAGTGATGTGGGGGTGCCAGCGTTTGACCGGGGTGGACAATGTCAGAAGTCACACCACAGCAGGTATTAGTCATAGAGTCATAGAAGGAGTAGCGCTCCAAAAGCTTGTGATTTCAAATAAACCTGTTGGGCTATAACCTGGAGTCATGTGACTTCTGACATTCTTCTTAGAATGAGGAGGATGCTTGCCATGGAGTTCCAGATTCGGGAGAGGAGTGAAAGAGAGACAGACAGACAGAGAGAGAGGGACTGAGTGAAAGCATGTTTGATAAGAGTCATAACAGAGGAGTGAGGAACAAATGTTGGGCCCTGGCAAAGCAATTACCTGAAAAATGTAGTGAATGCATTTATATTTGGGCTTGATCTGATGAAAGAAAGCCAGTGAGTCAGACAAGAGGTGTACAGGCTCTCACACAACCTGTATTATTACGAGTTGGAACACATTAATAAAGTACGGTGACCTAATATTTTTTGATTTTGATTTTGATTTTATTGTCATATGTGAAAAGCTTTGTTTATGAGCAGTACAAGCAGATCACAGCATGCAAAGGATGTACAGATCAAAAAGACTTAGAAGCATACAGGCTACATTGCTGATTAGATTATTTGAGGCTAGAGGCTATTAAACAGCACAAGAGCAAACTTCGACAGTTTATAAGGGGAATGTCAGAGAGTCCACAGTTCGATCTCACTGAAGTTGAGAAGGTTTAAGAATAATGGAATGAATTGTGGGATCAGACCATGTATAGGTATGGCAAAGAAATGGGGGTCTTGCTCAGTGACATACTAAATGGAAGCATCAAAATAAAGCATATTTTAGCTCAGTAATTGGATTAATCAATTTGCCTAGTTGGAAGTTAAGCTTTTAAACCTCTTCCCAGCCCTTTCCCCCAGCAAAATCTGTCAGCAGAGGCTCTTGTGGTGCAGTGGCAGTGTCCCTACCTCTGGACCAGAAGGCCAGGATTCAAGTCGTACCTTCTCCAAATGTGTGCCATAGTGTGTCTCAACAGGATACTGATCAGCTGAATACTTTTAGTGAAGGAATTTATGAAGTGAGAACCTACTGGACACAAACATTTAAACAGAATGATATAAAAATTAAAACATAAATTGAAAACTGTTGGAATGGAAAGCTGACCTTCTGCTTTTTGAAAAAAGAAAAGTTAATAATCAGGTTATGATTTTCTCACTGGACGCAACTTTGATTTGAATGTCAATTTTAATTTTAATATGTGGGTTCCCAATTTTTGTCAAGGTAGAAATCTCTCCATTGCTTGCAGAATGTGACGATTTCACTTTGTGATCCTGAATCTCCTCTCCTGAGGGTGATCTTACTTGTTAAGCCATGATAACTATTCCATTCTTCATATGTGAGACTAGATTATGAGTGGTCAATGAACTATTTGACTAGAATAGATATCTTAGCTGAGCCTACTTTTCAGCTGTTTGGCAAGAAACAAATCAACGGTCCCATGCTTTTCTATAGATATGATGTGGACGTGCCGGTGTTGGACTGGGGTGGACGAAGTCAGAAGTCACACGACACAAAGTTGTAGTCCAATGAGTTAATTTGAAATCACAAGCTTTCGGAGCATTGCTCCTTTATCAGGTGAATTCAACTGGAGTCAAGACTTCACCTGATGAAGGAGCAGTGCTCCAAAAGCTAGCGATTTCAAATAAACCTGTTGTACTATAACCTGGTGTCGTGTGACTTCTGACTTTCTACAAATATGATTAGAAGTTCTTTCACATCTACCTAAGCATGTAGGTAGGGTTTCAATCCAATATCGCAGTTGAAAGACAGCATCTGCGAAAATGATACACTCCCTGGATGCTGTATTGAAATATCAACCTAGATTATATGCTCAAGTCTCTAAGGCGGAATTTGAAGATATTGTCTTTTATCACCAAAGGCAAAATTGCCAATTGAGCACAAATAACATGGGCAGACTCTTATAGAGGTCTGAGAGTGGGCAATGCTAGGACGAGTGGCAAAATTGAACGAGAAGTCCTGTGAGGCCCATCTCAACTTCAGGGCGTCCTGTTCCATCTTTTTTATGCATTTAATGAGTGACATGGCAATTTTCTTGCCAGACAGTGGTGAGTCACAATTCATGAGCTTGTTTGGTGCCTTATTCATTCTGCAACTCACTTCATTAATATTCAGCTTCGCATCTTGGTAAATGCGACAAACAAGCTAAAATGTCGACATGGAAGTCAAAGCGGGTACCTGGTGCAAACAGTCTCTGTTGCTCAGTGTGAGACAGTGTCTGATCCACAAGTACCAGTCACATGCACCTCTTGTCCAGGGACAATGGCGTCTGTTACTTGCCGAACCCGAACAAGCATCATGGCCCCTTTCCAGGTCCTTCTCCAGTCTACTTAGCAAGCACAGATCTGCAGGGGGCATAGGTCAGCTTGCATTGAAAAGCTGCTGCAAGGATGTTCTGTGTGCATGGGGAGGCACCCAGTTCATGGATTGGACTAGGCTGCATGTCAGGGTCACTCATTTGCTTTGATAATGCTCAGTCATATGGATGCTCACAGTATCCTTGCCTTGTCTTGTGTAGCCATGGAGCCAAGCAGCTTGCCTTGCTGACAACAGTCTTCATTGAAGGGGCGGCCATCTTGCTGCACAACAGTGCGCTATATTTCAATCTCACACTTGCAACATGTGCCAGCAGATTATGTGGCAAACATTGTATATGCTGAAAGCAAGTAGCCATGTTCTAATGTCCCAGGGGAGTAGTCCTCACCAAATTCCATGGAGGCACCCGATAGTGAGGGGTGTCCCAGCACGGTAAGTCAAGGGCACCCTCTCAATCCTTTACCGTTCCTTCAAAATTGGCCACAATCAGGTATCCATTCTGGGTGATCTCCGTCAGGGGGTCCATGTCCTTTCAGTTCATGTCACTGTCATTTCTGTAGTCCCAGACTGAGTAGGCCAGAGGATAGGCCTAACACAATCAGGGAAATATATGGGCATGAATCAGGAGTTTGGGCAATTCTCATCCAGGGTTGCTCAGTCAGGTTGTTCAAGGGGGTGGGCCACAGTCAGTTCATCGGTTCCTCAACAGAACCTAAGTAGAATGACAAGTGGGGTGGGGGATGGTTTGGTGGCATGTGTGTGGCTGCTGCTGTGGGAAGGAGACTAGGGAAACTATTCCTCAAAATTAGGGGCTGCAGCCTGAGGGGGTGGTGACAGTATTTGTAAGTGGGGAGTGGAAATATGGTAAAGCATGGATGAGGAGGCAAGAACTTCATTCATGGTTATAGTGTTTGCAATCACAACTGGTTGTGAATTGCCAAAACAGTGGAGAAACCTGGGCATTATGGTAACATAGAGAGCCTTAGAAATAAAAACAGAAATTGCTGGAAAATCTCAGCGGGTCTGGCAGCATGGTATTGGAAACTAAGTCCTTGAATATTTTTTAATGCTGAGATATATTTTTCTTGTTAAGCAAAGAGGGTCACATGTTATCGGGGTAGGTGGGACTGTGGTTGTGAGGTCACAATAAGCCAGAGAGATCAGAGTTAACGTTTCAGGTCAAGTGAGCTTTCCTCAGAACAGCCTTAGAATTCTGATTTCTTCATATTTTGTTGATGAGGCAGCATCCTCAAAACTGAATTAGTTGTTTTCAAACCAAACACATTAAGTGGCTTATCACCACTCTGCCAACGGCATACATTGACTCCCAGTTAAACCACATCTCATTTTTAAAAATATCACCTTTGTTTTCAAGTCTCTCTATGACATAAATCTTCTCCTGTCTACATATTCTGCTGCAGCCCAATAAAATTCTGATGTTCCTGTTCTTCTTACTTCCAGCCTCATGAGCATCTCTGTTATTAATTGCTCCACTGTTGGTAGTTACAGAATCTACTGCAAATACATTAAGATGTGAAATTCCCTTGGTGAACCTCTCAGCCTGTTTACCTCTCTTTCTTCCTTTAAGGTGCTCATTAAAACCTTCTGCTTGGGATGATCTGCCCCAATATTTCCAATTGTAGTTTGTTATCATACAATACTGCTGCAAAGAATATTGGAATGTTTACACATAAACATATCAATTAAGAGCAGAAGTAGGCCATTTGGCCCTCAATCTTGCCCCAGCATTGAATAAGATCATGGCTGGCTTATTGTGACCTCACATCCACAGTCCCACCTACCCCGATAACATGTCACCCTCTTTGCTTAACAAGAAAAATCTATCTCAGCATTAAAAAATATTCAAGGACTTAGTTTCCAATACCATTTCAGGAAGAGAGCTCCAAAGATTTATAGCATTTTTAGAGAAAACCTTCGTCATCTCCGTTTCAAATGGACAACCTTTGATTTGTTTATTTATCAATGACCCATAGCTCTAGATTCTCCCCAAATGAGGAAACATCCTCTTCACATCTACCCTGTCAAGACTCTTCAGGATCTTTTATATTTTAATAAAGTTTCCTCTACTTCTTCTAAACCCCAGAAGGTGTAAAAACAGAAGTTGCTGGAAAAGGTCTGCAGATCTGGCAGCGTCTGTGAGGAGAAATCGGAGTAAATGTTCTGGCTCCAAAGACCCAGCAGCATCTATTTTTGTTTCTAATTTACAGCATCCACAGTTCTTTCAGTTTTTATCCAGCAGATACAAGCCTAGCTTGTCCAATCTTTCCTCATAAGATAAATCCCTATTCCAGACCTAAGTCTGGCAAACCTTCTGTGAACTGACTGCAATGCATTTACATCTCTTCTTACAGAAGCTAACAAATAGTGCACAGTAGTCCAGATGTGGTCACATCAGCGACTTGTATAAATGAAGCATGAACTCCCTACTTTTGGATTCAATTCCCTTTAAGATAAATTATAACATTCTATTAGCTTATTTAATTCATTGCTGTACCTGCATACTAACCTTTTGCAATTCATGCACGATGACACTTAGATACCTCTGCATCTCGGAGATCTGCAATCTCTCACTATTTACAAAATATGTTTCCTTTAATTCTACCTGCCAAAGTGAACAATTTCACATTTCCCACATTACATTCCACTTGACCTTTTTATCTTTTTACAGACTCCATATGTCCTCTTCCCAAATTACTTCCTGGCCTATCTTTGTGACAGGAGCATATTTGGCAACCATACCTTCCACCCTTTCATCTAAGTCATTTATGAAAATTGTAAACAGTTGAGGGCCCAGCACCGATCTCTGTGACACACTACTCATTTCATCTTGCCAACCTGAAAAACACACATTTATACCTACTCTCTTTTTGCTATTAGCTGGGCAATCTTTTATCCAAGCTTATGTGCATTCCTCAACACCTTGAGCTTTTACTTTCCACAACAATCTTTGATGTGCTGTACATTCACTAGTTCTCCTATATCCACAACACATGCTATCTCCTCTAGGTCAAACTTGATTTCCCTTTCACAAAATCATGTTGACTCTGCCCGATTACCTTAGTTAGCCAACTACCCTACTATAACTCTTTAATAATAGCTTCTAACATTTTGCCTATGACTTTTAAATTTGTCCCACTTTCTGTCTCCATCCCTTTTTAAAAATATTTATTGTCTTCCAATCCAATGATACCATCTCTGAATCAAGAGGATTTGGAAAATTAAGATTAATGCACCAACTATACTATGATCCACTTCTTTTAAAAGCCTAGGATGAAGTTCTTCAGGACCTGTGAACTTGATCCCATAGCTTCAAAAGTTAATTTAGTAGCACTCCTCTGAGAGTGTGATTTTCCTGAGTCCCTCCTTCTCTTCCACCATTTTCTGATTTATTGTTGTGTGGGATGTTGCTTACATCTTGTACAGGGAAGATTGCTGCAAAATACCTGTTCAACTCATCAGCCATTCCTTTAGCTTCTACTTTTAATTCTCATGCTCACTTTCTATGGGATTAACTCTGCTTCAGCAAGTATTTCTAGGAACTCAATTTCTTAATATTTCTAAGTAACTTTCCATAATGTTAAAGGTGCTGTGTGAGAAAAAAATGGCATTAAAGTAAATATTTTGTAGCATGGTAGATGCAGGCACCGTGTGAACTTTCCAAGCAATAACATGGGACTGGTCAGCTTGATCTCTGGTGGTTGATCTCTGATACAGTGATGGCAACAGAATGGGTTGAATTCATACCAGCTAAGGTTACCACAAAGGTCCCGCCTTCTCAACCTCACCTGAGGAGTATCAAACTTCAGGTTAAACCACCACCAATTCTCTCTCTCTCTCTCTAAGGCATGCACTAATCTACTGTGGTTTTACATTTATATAATATCCTGTAATTCATTGAATTAATCATAATGCAAATATCTGATTACTGTGGACAGATTCCCAGTGCATTCTGATTCGGAATATTGTTCTAGTTCTGAGATAACCTTTGGTTTCAACCTCAAAAATGCCGATCCACGTGACGCTCAGCTGCTGTCAAATAGGGTGCAGCAGATTTACAAAGTAGAGTTTCTCTGCAGCATGCCTTCCACAGTGTATAATCTTGTAGTCCAACAGCAAAACTGTGCTACAATAAAGAAGGGTCTCTGGTCCAGACCCGAAACGTCAGCCTTCCTGCTCGGCCTGCTGTGCATCCAGCTCTACACCTTGTTATCTCAGATTCTCCAACATCAGCACTTTCTACTATCTCTACAATAAAGAAAGTTCTTTTGCTTTAAAATTCACGAGTTAACACGACACTCCTCGTTTTCTTCAGAGATAAAAGTGATGACTGCATCAGCTCCGCCTCGTGCTCCCACGAGGAGCTCGAACAGTTCATCCACTTCACCAACACCTTCCACCCCAACCTGAAGTTCACCTGGACCATCTCCAACACTTCTCTCTCCTTCCTGACCTCTCTGTCTCCATCTCGGGCAGCCACCTAGAAACAGATGTCCATTTCAAGCCCACTGACTCCCACAGCTACCTGGAATACACCTCCTCCCACCCACCTTCCTGCAAAAATGCCATCCCCTATTCCCAATTCCTTTGCCTCCGCCGCATCTGCTCCCAGGATGAGACATTCCACTCCCGCACATTTCAAATGTCCTCATTCTTCACGCGAACCATTTCAACTCCCCCTCCCATTCCTCAGATGACATGTCCATCCTTGGCCTCCTGCAATGGCACAGTGATGCCACCCGAAGGCTGCAGGAACAGCAAATCGTATTCAGCCTGGGAACCCTGCAGCCCAATGGTATCAATGTGGATTTCACAAGCTTCAAAATCTCCCCTCCCCCAACCGCATCCCAAAACCAGCCCAGCTCATCTCCACCTCCCTAACCTGTTTTTCCTCTCACCTCAAGCCACACCCCCATCTCCTATGATGCTGCTTGACCTGCTGTGTTCATCCAGCCCCATGCTTGTTATCTCGACTCCTCGTTTTCTTTCTGTTCAGATTTTAATGCTGAACAGTTGGGCAAACTGTTAACCTGTGTCAGTACAAGATTTCAGGTTTACAATACTGTGGGAATCAGCTGAGTTTTTGACTTATAGAGGTTATGCGCGCCGATGCTGCCTTTCTCTGCAGTGCCCTCTAACGTTAGTTGTTCCACTTTTAAAAGGGGCAGTGAGAATTGTCGTTCCACAGCTGCAAACCTGAGTCCCACAGATAAACTGACTGCACTGTGGCGCAATTACATAGATCCGCTGAGACACGACCGCCGTATTGATGAAAGACAGGTGCATGCCTCTCAGCAGCTTCATTCAGACAGCCTCCCATCAACTAAACATGACCTGGGAAAACCCAGAGCTGTACAAAAGACCAGCAACCCCCAAAGTCAGCTGATTTTCTGGTTTTTCAGCAAAAACACACCCCCTTCCCAAACTACTGATGTTTAAGTAATGTGGTAATGTTAAAGAACAATCCATCACTTTTTCTTGTATTCTGCAGATTCTCTCTCTATGGTTCTGAGTACTCAAATCATGAGCCAAAGGCTATTATTAACCTTATTAACTTCTATCCACCTGAGCAACGAATAAAATTATTATATTATCGCAGGTATAAATTATTCCCACAAGGTTTAATGATTTAACTAACAGAGTGGAAATTATTATTCAATTTTGAAAAATAACTAATCTTTGAGTTAATTATTGTTCAAATGCTTGCGAAAAAGCATTCTACCCCTTGGGGAAAGCCCACTTACTTAAATGGAAATTCATTTCCGGTTTTCTTTGCTTTTTTTTACATAACAGTTAGACAACAGTGTTATTAAGCTGTGACATGGGGGTTAGATTGATCTAAATGCTTTGCTGAAACTCTAACTCCCAAAAGTTAATCCTGCAATGTGACGGAAAAGAAAATAGCCAGGCAATTTCAAGTTAAATTTTCCGTATTTTCCTTTGATTTTGACTCCAGTGCCCATGAACTGAATGCAATGTGTCTTACTTTGATCCCACCCAACTTAAAGAACTCTATTGAATATTACAGCACAGAAGGTGGCCATTTGGCCTATCATGGCTGTGTAAGGACTTTCAACGAAATGCCCAATCCCACAACCGTGTAATTGTCCTGCCTTCAATATTCCTTTTGGAAAGTTACTGTTGAATGTCATTTAATAACATTGATGCATTTAAGAAAAAGACAGATGAATAATGAGGGGAAAAGGACTAAAAGGCTATGCTGACACAGTTAGATTAAACAGGGTGGGAGAAGGCACCTGTGAACATTTATACCAGCATGGGCCAGTTGGAGTGAATGGCCTCTTTCTGTTCTCCCCATTCATGCAGTTCTATGTAGAAAAGGGACTGTAATGTGGGTAAAGATGACACAACTTTTTTCTAGTTAGACAGTGGGAGCACATTTTTTCTATTTCTTAATACAATGCACAGACCATCAACAGGTTAGGAGTTTTCAATTTTCCAATAGTGAAATTTTTATTCTAATTCCCAGCTGTTATAATCCCAGCTAATGTTATTACTCGAAAAGACAACTCCAAGACTGAAACCCAGCTTGATAGATCATATTTTGTTTTGTTTTGGTTTTTAACAAAGTGATCTTTCAAAGAAACATTAGCATGCAATGCTACAGATTTTGCTTTAGAGCAGGCAGAGCTGACTAAAACAAAGAATACTGTGTACTAGATACTGCAAAGGCTATGGGCCCTGATAACATTCTGACAATGGTATTGAAGACTTGTGCTCCAGAACTTGCCACTCCCCTAGACAAGCTTTTCCAGTACAGTTACAACACTGGCATCTACCTGGCAATGTGGAAAATTGCCCACATATGTCCTGTACACAAAAAGCAGGACAAATCTAACCCAGCCAATTATCACCCCATCACTTTACTCTCAATCATCAGTAAAGTGATGGAAGGTGTCAGTAACAGTGCTATCAAGCAGCACCTGCTCAGCAATAACCAGCTCAGCGACGCCCAGTTTGTGTTCCGCCAGGGCCATTCAGCTCCTGACCCCATTACAACCTTTGTTCAAACGTGGATTTCAGACGTAAGGTGAGAGAGACACCCCCTGACACCAAGGTTACATTTGACTGAGTGTGGCATCAAGGAACCTTAGCAAAACTAGATTCAATGCATATCGGGGACAAACTCTCTAGTGATTGGAGTCATACCTGGCACATATGTCACGGTTGTTGGAGGTCAGTCATCTCATCTCCAAGCCATCTCTATGGGAGCTCCTCAGGGTAATCTTCAAAACCCAAATACATTCAACAGCTTCATCAATGGCCAAGCTCCACAAATTCAGTACCATTTACAACTCCTCAGATATTGAAGCTGCCCAGGTTAAAATGCAACAACATGTGGACAAATCCAGGCTTGAGCTGGCGTGTGGCAAATAAAATTCTTACCATACAAATGCCAGGCTCTGACCATCACCAATAAGAGACAATCTAACCACCAGCCCTTGACATTAAATGGTGTTACCATCGCTGAATCCCCTACTGCAAACTGACCGCAAACTCAACTGTAATCACCACATAAATGCAATGGCTACAAGAGCATGTCACAGTCTAAGAATACTGAGTAACTCACCTCCTGACTTCCAAAAACCTATCCACCATTTACCAGTCACAAGTGAGGAATTTGATGGAATTATCCCCACTTGACTGGATGGCTGCAGGTCCAACACACTCAAGAAGTTTAACACTAATCAAGAAAATCAGCCTGCTTGATTGGCACCAGATCCACAAACATCCACTCTTTCCAACATCAATGCTCAGTAGCAGCAGTATGTCATGTCTACAAGATGCATGGCAGAAATTCACCAAAGATCCTTAGATTGCACCTTCCAAACCCATGACTGCCTCCATCTAGAAAGATAAGACCAGCAGATGCACGAGAACACCACCACCTCTAAGTTCCTCTCCAAGCCATTCACCTTCCTGACTTGGAA
This sequence comes from Ginglymostoma cirratum, assembly GCA_024137785.1. Classification (NCBI taxonomy): domain Eukaryota; kingdom Metazoa; phylum Chordata; class Chondrichthyes; order Orectolobiformes; family Ginglymostomatidae; genus Ginglymostoma; species Ginglymostoma cirratum. The sequence goes on from JAHRHZ010000144.1 coordinate 80,664,039, forward strand.
ATATATCGGCATTCCTTCGCAGTCACTGGGTCTAACTCCTGGAATGCCTTCCATAAGGGCATTGTGAGCCAAACCACAACAGGTGATTTGGAGTTGGGGACTAAGTGTGATGTATCAAAATTTGCAGATGACACTAAGATGAGTGGTAGAGCAAAGTGTGCAGAAGACACCGAAAATCTACTGAGGGATATCTATAGTCTAAGAGAGTGGGCCAAGGTCTGGCAGATGGAGTACAATGTTGATAAGTGTGAGGTCATCCATTTTGGTAGGAACAACAGCAAAATGGACTATGTTTTAAATGGTAAAAAATTGCAGCACGCTACTGTGCAGAGAGACTTGGGTATCCTTGTGCATGAATCGCTAAAAGTAGGATTGCAGGTGCGGCAGGTAATTAAAAAGGCAAATGGAATTTTATCTGTCATTGCTAGACGGATGGAGTTTAAAAACAGGGAGGCTATGCTGCAGCTGTATAGGGTCCTGGTGAGGCCACACCTGGAGTGCTGTGTGCAGTTTTGGTCTCCTTACTTGAGAAGGGATACTCTAGTACTGGAGGGGGTGCAGAGGAGATTCACTGGGTTGATTCCAGAGTTGAGAGGGTTGGATTATGAGGAAAGACTGAGTAGACTGGGATTATACTCATTGGAATTCAGAAGAATGAGGGCAGAGCTTATAGAAACATATAAGATTATGAAGGGAATAGATAAAGTGGAGGCAGGGAGGTTGTTTCCGCTAGCAGGTGAAACTAGGACTAGGGGCCATAGCCTCAAAATAAAGGGAAGCAGATGTAGGACTGAGGTCAGGAGGAACTTCTTCACCAAAAGGGTTGTGAATTTGTGGAATTCCCTGCCCAGTGAAGCGGTTGAAGCTACTTCACTGAATGGTTTTAAGGCAAGGCTAGGCTAATTTTTGAACAGTAAAGGAATTGAGGGTTATGGTGTGCGGGCGGGTAAGTGGAGCTGAGTCTCAAAAAGATCAGCCATGATCTTATTGAATGGCGGGGCAGGCTTGAGGGGCCGGATGGCCTACTCATGCTCCTAGTTCTGATGTTCTTATGTTCTAGGTGGACTGCAGCGGTTCAAGAAGGCAGCTCGCTACCACATTCTCAGGGGCAACTAGGGATGGGCAAGGAAAGCTGGCCAGCCAGTTTGCCCACATCCTATAAACGTATAAAAAATAGGCAAACTGGAGAAAGAGAAAGAGATGGAGGGTGACGTTAGAAAACATAAATGAAATTTATCCCAACTCAGGCGGGTGAAAGAAACTGAACAAGAAATCCTGGAACCTTGTACTGCTGGAATCAAGGCTATTAATTAAACTTGTCTATCTTTCAATTTAGTATATTTGTAGTTTGCAATATGTTCTTCCCTACAGTGTGGAGACCAAGTTCAGACTGGGTACCAGCTTTCTGGAACACCACGTTATGTGATGATTCCACCACAGCTCATCATGGTGTCAGATCCAGCTGGATTTGTTGCCCCCGTCCCCTTTCCTGATGGGGATGGGCAGGGCCTGGATGGTCTCATGATGGAGGAAAACCATCTGATAATTTAGCAAGAAGAGGCTTCTGTTGTAAAAATATGTAGTTTATTGCATGATCGCAACTAGGTTCAAGTTACATTGATAGTAGAAATATTATTATTGAGGCCACAAGGGAAACTTTGATGTTAGGCCTTATTGTTTTGAGATCCAAAGCTGTTCCCTTGCTGAGTCCCTAAAAGTGGGAATAGGGTACTGTTATGTACATAGTTGGGTGTGTGTTGCCCCTTTAAGGGAGTCGGTCAGGTGATTGTAATTTAGGACTGACTGTGGAGCTGAGACCATGCACAATAAAGTATTGAGGGTGCCTTAATGAGTTTGGCGGAACATTGGGAATTCAGAGGGTGCCTTCAAGATGCCTTGTTGGACCATTTGGTTTGTGGCCTCCAACACGAAGCCATCTAACAGAAGCTACTGACAAGGAGAGACCCGGATTTCAAGGCAACTTTCGAAATTGCTACCTCGATGCAGTTGCCCACCAGTGAAGCAACCTAGTTGGCTGACATCGCCTGGGTGCATAGAGTAGCGGAAACTCAGCAGAGTGTGGTACTAACCTTAGAATGCTGCCGAAGTGGCAAGGGTGGCCATGAAGAGTTGACATGGTGGATTCAAGAGGCCCAATGCCACAGGTGTAAGGGAGCGGGCTCTATTGCCTGAAATTGCCAGGTACAGCTTAAGAAAGAGAAGGGGCATCTAAAGGAGACAAGTTAGAGGACAAGGCAGAGGGTACATGCATTCATCCAGGAATTATTCCACGAGTCATCAGGTCTGCAGAAGAAGCAGAAGTCCCAGAGTCAGCAGAGTTTTGGTTAAACATCCTATCAGTACAGGGTGAAGCTGATTGTTTCTGGACTCTTCCCAAATGAAAGGGTAAGCCAGTGAAGACGAAAGCGGATACTGGTGCAGCGGAAACACGTGGTGCCACTGAAGGGCCAGCTAAAAGCATAGATAAGAGAACAAACTGCCTCTGTATGTAGGTGACTGTTCTGCATTGTTTGGACTCTCCTAGTTACAGAAATTAAAGTTAAATTGGGGCACGCTTGATAGGCTGACAGACTCAAAAAAGATTTTGGACAGGTATAAAAATGTCTTCAAGGGAACACTGAGGGAAATGAAAGGAGTAGAAGTTAAACTTCAGGTGAATGGGAGACTCATCCAAGGAGTCTGAAGGTGCTTCCCATACTGTACATCATCCAGTTTACAGCAGAGGCAGAACAGGAATGGCTGGTGAACCTGAGAGCATTGGAAACAGTAACCGTGAGTAATGGGCCACTCCAATCGCTCCTGTCTTAAAAACAGATAGCATGTTGAGGATTTGTGGTGACATTGGCTGTGGTGACAGCCAATCCAGCCCTATGTGTGGATCAATACTCACTTCCACTCATTAAGGACCTGGTCAGTGGACCAGCTGGGGAAAAGAATTTGTCAAAAATGGATCTGTTGCAGGCCGACTTACAGATGGGGGTCACAAAGGAGTCTCAGCCACTGCTGATGATAGTGACGTTACAAGCAATTTCCTCTTGGCATCGTGTCAGTGCCAGCTCAGTTCCAGAGGGCCATGGATCAAATATTAAGTGGGTTACCAGGAGTCTAATGTTATTGGATGATATTTTGGTCATTGGATCCTCTGAAAAGGAGTATTTGAAAAACCTAATAGAAACTCTAAAAGGGTTGCAGGAATGTGGTCTACAGGTAAAAAGGGAGAAATGCGAGTTTTTAAAAGACTCCATTGAGTACCTGGTAATCAATGGCAAGGGACTGCACAAGGCACGCAAGAAGATGAAGGTCATCATGAAAGCCCCTAGACCAGAGAATGAATCTTAACTGAGATCGTTCTTGGGACTTGTAAATTACTATGGAAAGCTCGTGTCTGATCTAGTGACCATGCTAAAACCCTTGCATCAGTTGTTGGGAAAAGGGCAATCATGAAAAGTGACATAAGAATGTGAAGAGGTGAAGCAAGCCCTAAAAATGTTGGAAGTGTTCACTGATTTTGACCTGAAGTTACCACATTAGTTGGCGTGCAGCACCTTGCTTTATGAGGTTGGCGCTGCACTGTCACACATTGAGATCACCAACAAAGGCAGTGGAGAAGTATGCCCTCGTGGAAAGGGGAGAATTGAACATCATGTTCAGTGTTAAGAAGTTTACCCAGTTCCTTTATGGAAGGGACTTTGAACTGCTGACAGACGACAGTTAGCTAACCTCAATTTTTGACCCATATATCGGCTACTATCATTGCATCAGCATGCATGCAGAGGTGGGCATGGCTCTGTCAGCCTATTCATAGGAGGTCAAATACAGAGAGGTGGAGAAGCATGGCAATGTAGTTGCTATGGCAGGGTAATAAATACTGGGAGATAAGGATGCTCCTGACTGAAACCTGAAAATTATGTATTTTTCTCAGAAGACAAGATACAGGTGTCAGCGAGTCAGGTGTGGAATATACTGGAAATGACCCACCCTAGTGGCGGACTTAATTCTGAAAGGAACAAATTGTCATAGTATTGTGACGTTGGGTAGAGTACTTGTGGATTGGGAGGCAGGAAGTTACAATTTGGTGTTTGTAAAATGCTAGGGGGGGAAAGTATTGTGTGGTCCCTTTAAAAGATGATGTGCTTTTTATATGCTTAGAAGTTTAAAAGAAAAATGCCTGTGAGCAGCAGCTTGAAAGTTTGCAAGTACACAGTGAACACCTGAATTGAAAAGTTAGCAAGCCATGCAACAGTTTTACCAAGACAACAAGTTTTGAACTTAGCCAATCAATTTAGACATAGGTACCAAAAACCAATTAAATTTAGATCTGACGGTTTTGACAACAGAGGAGCAATCATATTGTAAGAAATTGACATGTTATCAAGCGTACAAATTGAGAGGGCAGTTGGACAAAGACAGGAGAACTAACTGCCATCTGCCAGATTTAACAGCTCCCAGCTCTCAAGAGAGAATTGCTGGCTCTCACAGTCTTCTCTAAGTCTTAGAGAAAACACCATCTGAATATCAAAGGTACTAATGGCACATCCAATTAATAATCCTGACTGAGAAGGCATTCCTGACAAAACATTCAACAGAGATGACACAGAACATTCTGGAACACACGCAATCTAGCTGTAATCTTGAGGGACTAAATTCTATTTTTTAAAAAATTTTATATAAGTGAGACTTGTATTTATTGGAATAGCATGCCATTAGAATCATGTTTTATTTGGGAATAATTAATAATTAGGAGGGGTTTATTTGGTTTGTTAATAGTTTAGTTAATCTGTTCACTTCTAGAGTTAGATAAATAAATTGTTACTTGTTGATTGTGAAGTGAGTGTCAGGGATTTGTTTTATTTAGCCTCTAAAAGTTACTGAAAGGCAGGTTACACCATTATTCATACTCCTTTTAGGTGTTCCTCTTTAGGTGTTTTGGTTTAAGTTCTCGGGGGGGGGGGGGGGGTGAGGGTCAACCTCTACTTTATAATGATAGAAGCTTCCCAGAATTATGCCCTTATCTGTCCAGGAGGGGGGAGTTGTCCATATGAAATGGATGTATAATGTGGGGAGTGAGAGTTATAATCCCTCCATCATAACGAGGAAAGTTGCTGGAACAAATGCACCACGGGCACCCTGGCATGGTGCGAATGAAGTAGACAGTGGGGAGCTACTTTTGGTGGCCAATTGAGGAGAAAGAGGGATCATGCAAATCCTGTATATTAGAAAGGAAGGCACTGCCGTTATCACCCCTTCACCCATAGGAATGACCTCAATCACCATGGCATTGGAGTCACATTGTTTTCACAGGACCAGTGGAAGGAAGAATGTTACTAGTGGTTGCAGATACCCACTCCAAGTGACCCAAGGTGGGAGCCATGAAATTGGTATTTGCCAAAACAACGTTAGACTGACTGGATGAATTATTTGCCAGGTTCAGGAGCCCCGAACAAGTCATGGGTGACAATGATCCACAGTTTGTGACACAAGAATTTGTGGAGTGCCTGGAAAATCATGGGGTCAGACATCTGAAATAGGTAATTGTAATATTTGGAGGACCTTTATTCTCGTGAATTTCCTTTATGAAGGACAACCCTGTTTATCTTCACAGAATCTCCATAATGTGTTGTTCATGCAGAATTTTCTTTTTGTTCCTATTTCAGAATCCGAACACTTTCTGCAGTATCTTGCATTAATTAAACTGATTTTGTTATGGCTGGTTAAGGGCAGGCTGATATTTCCTTATTGGCCAACATCAACCGGTTTCTTGAGCCTATACAATCTTGCAGGTATAAACTAAATTGGGATAGAGTTATTTAAACTGCACAATCCGGTATCTCCGGTCTGTAATACTTTTGTGATGTTATCATTTGCTACACCTGCATGTCAGATGGGCCTGGTTGGAACTGGTCCATTCCAGTTGTATGTGAATTCTGAGAAATATTCTGCTCCTAGTCTAGATTCACAAAACATTTAAGGTGAAATTATTATCCTATAGAGAGAGTAATTTAGTTATTATTTTGCCAAAGGATCACAAAATGAACATATCTACTCCTGGAAAAAGCTATATAAAACTGTTCACATGTAAAAAGAAGACTAGAAACATGAAGACAGGTTTTGTCAGATGTCTGAGCTTGTGACTTGTTCATTGGCATTAAATATGAAATGCTTACTGCAAACTGATTTCTCCAGATTATTGGACTGTTGCATACTGTTCTGGTCTTCCTGCTTTAGGAAAGATGTTGTGAAACTTGAAAAGGTTCAAGAAAAATTTGCAAGGATATTGCCAGTTTTGGAGGATGAGAGCTATAGGAAGAGGCTGGGTTAATTTCCATGAAATGTTGGAGGCTGAGCAGTGACCTTACAGAGGTTTATAAAACATGAGGGGCATAGATAGAATGTACAGCCAAGGTCTTTTTCTCAGGGTAGGGGAGTTCAAAATTAGAAAACATTGGTTTAACGTGAGAGGGGAAGAATTTAAAAGGGACCTGAAGGGCAACTTTTTCACGTAGAGGGTGGTGTGTGTATGGAATGAGCTGCCAGAGGAAGTGGTGGAGGCTGGTGCATTTAAAAGGGGTCTGGATGGGTAAAGAATAGAAAGTTAGAGGGTTATGGGCCAAATGCTGGCACATGGGACTAGGTTAATTTAGGATATCTGGTCAGCATTGGCAAGTTGAACTGAAGGGTCTGTTTTTGTGCCGTACATTTCTATGACTCTATGACTCAATTTGAAAAGGAATGTTACTTCTGCTGGATTCAATATTATTCGAGGTGTAAACACTCGATTCCCTTGGGATTTTCTGGTTATAATTTCAGCATCTATCATTGAAGAAAACAGTTTCGCTATCCACAGTGGGCATATCAGGTCTGTCCCTGATTGTCTAATTGGTGGAAATTAAGTGGTGTATCTTGAAAGTAATATAGAAGCATTTTTGGTTCAGTGCACTATGCTCAATGTTGCATTAACCCTAGTAAATTTAATTGATTTAGAGATAATGCACTGCTGTACATCAATTATATCCCTAATTAAGAGGAGTTATTATTTGATATTACACTGCAGTATTAAGTATCTCATGACAAGCCTTACATTCCACTGTTTCACCATCCCTATCATGAGTGTTGGCATCATGTGCTCCGGTCCTCCAAGTGCCTAACATGGCTTTGCATATATTCCACCCTTCCTACACCATCTCCATCACATTCTGTCCATCTCCCCAACACTATCCCTGACTAACTCTTGACATCCCCATCTCACTCATTGATCTCATCCAATTCCTCTTGGAAACAGTGTCTCCAGCCAGAGTTTGCCAAAACCAAAGCTGACCATCCAAAGAAAATCCCACACAAACTTAGGCTTCAACATCACCCAGAAATGGACCAGGAAAATTCTATTGAAATGAATAGTGAATTCCTGTAGATATTTCTCTTTCCAAATTTGGACTATGTCCAGAGAATCTGGTGAAAGATGGGTGGTTCTAGGTCTCTGACTGTGTGAGTGGTTGAAATAACTTAAGATGGTGTAATACTCAAATGCAATGTTGAAACATTTTGGTTTGTGTACACTCCAGGATGTCAGAGTGTTCAATTAGCTGAGTGATAATACACTCCCAGATAGCAAGTATATTCTTGTCTGTAGAACTGAAAAATATTTAGTATTTCATATATCTTCTGCTGTTTTTATTGAGTTGCCACATAACTGTTGACAGTCGGAAATGTACAGAATACTGAGAGGCCTGGATACACGCAATGTGAAGAAGATGTTTTCACCAGTAGGGGAGACTAGGACCCAAGGGCCCAGCCTCAGTGTGAAGGGGTGACCCTTTAGAACTGAACTGAGGAGCAATTTCTTCAGCAAGAGGATAGTCAATCTCATTACCGCAGAAGGCCGTGGAGGCTAAGTCATTGAATGTATTGATGACAGAGTTAGATATGTTCTTGATTAGTGAGGGGATAAAGGATTATGCAGAGAAGGCAGGAAAATTGGGTTGAGACAGATATCAGCCATAATCAAATGGTGGAAAAGATAGGCTGAATGAACAAGGAACAAAGAGAGCAAAGAACAATAGAACACAGGAACAGGCCCTTTGGCCCACCAAGGCTGTGCCGATTCCCAGTTCTTACTTAGACCCACTGCCAATTGTCCATACACAGTTTCTATCCCTCTGTTTGCCTCACGTTCATGTGTCTTTCAAGATAAGCCTTAAACGTTGCTAACGTGACTGCTTCTACCACTTCCACTGGCAGTGCATTCCAGGTTCCTATATCATCTGTGTGAAAAATTTACCCTGCACTTCTCCCCTAAACTTTCCTCCTCTCATCTTGAACCTGTGCCTTTTGTCGACATTCCCACCCTGGGAAAAAGCCTTTGATTATCCACCCTACCTATGCCCCTCATAATTTTGTAGACTTCTTTCAAGTCACCTCTCAGCCTCAGTCTTTCCGGTGAAAACAATCTGAGTTTATCCAACCTCTTCTCATAACTAAAACCCTCCAGACCAGGCAGCATCCTGGTAACAAGGTGTGGAGCTGGGTGAACACAGCAGGCCAAGCAGCATCATAGGAGCAGGAAAGCTTGACGTTTCGGGCCTAGTCCCTTCATCAGAAATGGGGGAGGGGAAGAGGGTTCAGAAATAAATAGGGAGAGAGGGGGAGGCAGATAGAGGAGAGGATAGGTGGAGAGGAGGCAGACAAGTCAAAGAGGCGGGGATGGAGCCAGTAAAGGTGATGTAGGTGGGGGGGTAAGGAGGAGATAGGTCAGTCCAGGGAGGATGGACAGGTCAAGGGGGCGGGATGAGGTTAGTAGATAGGAGATGGGGGTGGGGCTTGAGGTGGGAGGAGGGGATAGGTGAGAGGAAGGACAGGTTAGGGAGGCGGGGACGAGCTGGGCTGGTTTTGGGATGCGGTTGGGGGAGGGGCGATTTTGAAGCTTGTGAAATCCACATTGATACCACTGGGCTGCAGGGTTCCCAGGCTGAATATGATTTGCTGTTCCTGCAGCCTTTGGGTGACATCATTGTGGCATTGCAGGAGGCCCAGGATGGACATGTCGTCTGAGGAATGGGAGGGGGAGCTGAAATGGTTCGCAACTGGGAGGTACAGTTGTTTGTTGCGAACTGAGCGCAGGTGTTCTGCAAAGCAGTCCCCAAGCCTCCGCTTGGTTTCCCCGATGTAGAGGAAGCCACAACGGGTACAGCGGATGCAGTATACCACATTGGCATATGTGCAGGTGAACATCTGCCTGATGTGGAAAGTCTTCTTGGGGCCTGGGATTGGGGTGAGGGAGGAGGTGTGGGGGCAGGTGTAGCACTTCCTGCGATTGTAGGGAAAAGTGCTGGGTGTGGTGGGGCTGGAGGGGAGTGTGGAGCAGACAAGGGAGTCACGGAGAGAGTGGTCCCTCCAGAAAGCAGATAAGGGTGGGGAGGGAAAAATGTCTTTGGTGGTGGGGTCTGATTGCAGATGGCGGAAGTGTCGGAGGATGATGCTTTGGATCCAAAGGTTGGTGGGGTGGTACGTGAGGACGAGGGGGATTCTTTTTTGGTTATTATTGCGGGGACGGGGTGTGAGGGATGAGTTATGGGAAATGCGGGAGACACGGTCGAGGGCATTCTCGACCACTGTTGGGGGGGAAGTTGCGGTCCTTGAAGAATGAGGACATTTGAGATGTACGGGAGTGGAATGCCTCATCCTGGGAGCAGATGCGGCGGAGGCGAAGGAATTGGGAATAGGGGATGGCATTTTTGCAGGAAGGTGGGTGGGAGGAGGTGTATTCCAGGTAGCTGTGGGAGTCAGTGGGCTTGAAATGGACATCGGTTTCTAGGTGGTTACCCGAGATGGAGACAGAGAGGTCCAGGAAGGAGAGAGAAGTGTTGGAGATGGTCCAGGTGAACTTCAGGTTGGGGTGGAAGGTGCTGGTGAAGTGGATGAACTGTTCGAGCTCCTCGTGGGAGCACGAGGCGGCGCCAATACAGTCATCAATGTAACGGAGGAAGAGGTGGAGTTTAGGGCCAGGGTCGGTACGGCATCCTGGTAAACTTTCTGTGCACTCTTTCCAAAGCATCCACATCCTTCTGAAAGTGTGATGCCCAGAACTGTGTGCAATATTCCACATGTTTTGTACAGCTGTAATATAACTTGCCAACTTTTGTATTTGATGCTCCAGCCGATGAAGTTCAGCCTGCTGTATGCCTTCTTGACCACCTTATCTGCCTGTGTCACCACTTTCTGGGATTTGTGGACCTGTATGCCTAAATCCCTCTATATGTCAATGCTCCTAAGGGTTCTGTCACTTACTGTATAAATTGCATCTGAATCTGATCTTCCAGAATGCATCACCTTGCATTTGCCCAGATAAAACTCCATCTGTCATTTCTCTGCCCAAATCTGCTATCTATCTATATCCCACTGTGTTCTTTGACAATCTTCCTCACTATCTGCAACTCCATCAATTTTGATATCATCCACCCGAATGGCTTAATTCTGCTTTTATAATCTTATGGTCTTATGGATGTGCATCATGTGCCCCCGTCCTCCAGATTTGTGCCAGGCTGAACCCACCAAATTAACTTATCGGCCAATCAAAACAGTCTGGACAGGTAGGTTAGGTGCCGTTATTGTCAGTTAGCTGGGGAAGTCACTCTAAATTGTTGTTAAGTCATGCACAGTGCTTGCACCTAGGGACCATGCGAAAGATCAGTTTGCTGTAAGGGCACTTATACGAAGTATGGCAGGGATCTCCTGGGAGCTGCTCCTCAGTCCATCATCATAATTCCACCTGAAGGATAACACTGGTAGCTCTCACGTGTGTAAAAAATGGGCTGCTGATGAAAGAGATAGTAAGAACTGCTGATGCTGGAGTCAGAGATAAGCCCAACCCAAAACATCAACGTTCCTGCTCCTCTGATGCTACCTGGCCTGCTGTGTTCCTCCAGCTCCACACTGTGATATCTTGGGTTTCTGATAAAAATTGGGTGAGATTACAATGATGGCGAGGAAGCAGCCTCAGGGTAATCTTGACATAACTGCAATAACGGTTGCAGTACCAGGTTAGTTCTGCACAGAATGCTGCCCCCACTGCACCAAACACAGCTTAGTCCAGCCACGGCTCCACTTGGCATTCCCTGGACTCTGCTCTGATACTGGCATGTGACCTCAGCAAGGCAAGCTTTAATGTTGGTACAAAGATTGTTATACTCTAAAAGAATATTTAAACTGAATGCAAGTCCACACTTTTATGAGAACTTTAATTAGGCCAACTAAATTCACCCACTACTGGTTACCAGCTCCCCATATTTAAACAGCCAATTTAAAACTAATTAATGCTTTCTGCATACATCCATCTGTAGTGATTGTAATGAGGTCAGCCAGGTGGACCTCATGGAATATGAGTTCCCTGATTGGGGCTGTTAATCTGTCTAATCAGGGAGCCCTGGCTGACAGATATAAACAATGAGTGTCAGAGATACTGACACTCTGATGCCTGACTCTCAATGAGGCGGTACTATAGTCAAGGACTAATCATGTGTAAATAACTTGGTGACTGGAAACCAGCCTCTTTGGAGTTATTTCACCATCAACTGTCCCTCATTCCATGAGGTTTCAGGCATTTCTTCAGACTCTATTAGATAATAACAAAAAATGACATAGATTTGCACTGAAGTCAAACTGTGAACATAAAATCTAGCCAGATATTTCGATGCAGTACTGAAGGAGTGATGCTAATGGGTGTGCCATATTTTGGATAAGACATTATCTCCAGGACTGGAGTTTGTATCAGGGACTCTAGAGGGTTGCTGTTCTCAGGATAGAGGTGGCGATCAGGGGCCTGGGCAAGAAACTATCTGCGGTGGCGGGAGGGCATGACTTCTGTTCCTTCCCCTGCTCTCAGGTAAACATAAAAGGTCCTGTGTCATTATTTTGAGAAAGAGCAAGCTTTTACTGGTGACACCAAAACATATTATCTGATCAGTTTTGTATTTCTCACTGTGGGGCCCTGCTCTACACAATTGAATATAGTGAAAGGCACTACGCAAATGTAAGTTGCTCTTACCTTTTGATTTCTCATGTGTTGTTTTCAGTAGGAATTCTTTGTGAACAATTGGCAACAAGAACTCTGCCTTTCTTTCCTTAAAGTGAATGAACCATGGGGGCCTGATTTACTTAAAGAGTGTAGTGTTCTAAAACATGCTATACAGGCAGAGAGCTACCAAATCAATTCGCCAGGGAACTCTTATTACTTCCATTGTCTGGTTTTAGCAGAAATTAATGTTATCAGTTTTGATTTTCATAAATCAAAGATTACCAAAGAAAGGGGTCCAGCTCAAAAATGATTTTAAAACAGTTTATTAAGAAGCAACAGTTTAAATATAAAGCTTAACTGAAATAGATTAGGAAAGAAAGATGACCAATGACTGGTAAAAGCAGTTTTACTGCTCTTGGAGGATTAAAGGTCACACAGGGTGAGCAGGGCTCTCAACAGCTAATGGGTGGAGACTGAGGTCTTCTTTAAAGCTGAAATGTTAGGAACTTCTTTAGTGTCCCTCAGTCTGAAAAGATCTGCACCCCATGGACTTTGTAAAAAAGAATTTTATTTTCCCTCCTAAAGTTATATCTTTTAACCTTTTCCCAGATTATGTGTGAACCGGGAGAACCAAATTTGTGAGGAATGCTTTCTATTGATTTGCTGCAATTTACAGGGCCTTGGTGAGACCATTAACCCTAATCCTAACCCTAACCTGGAATATTGTGTATCGTTCTGGACTCCTTATCTGAGAAAGAATATTTTATCCATGGAAACAGTACAACAATGATTTTTCAGGCTGATTCCTAGGATTTCAGGACTGAAGTATGAAAATGTTCATTGGGGTTTAGAAGAATGAAGGACAAAAGCTCATAGAAACCTATAAAGTTCCAACAGGACCAGATCAGGTGAACGCAGGAAGGATGTTCCAGATGATGAGGGGGTGTTAAGAATCTGGGCTACAGCCTAAGGATGCAGAATAGGCCATTTAGGACTGAGATGAGGAGAAGTATCTTCACCCAGAGAGTGGTGAGCCTGTGGAATTCTCTGCCGCAAAAAACAGTTGCAGCCAAAACATTGAATGTTTTCAAGAAGGAGTCACATAACATTCTTAGAGCTAAAGAGGTCGAAGTGTATAGGGAGAGAAAAAAGAACATTGTACTGAGTTGGATGTTCAGCCCGATGATGATATTGAATGGTGGAGCAGACCAGAAGGGCTGAGTAGTCTTCTCTTTCATTTTCTATGTGTCTGTGCTTGCCCTGTTAGAGATAACAGCGGATCCTGTAATTTTCAACGATGAGGTTGCTATGGAAGCTTTCGTCATAAGGCCTCCATATTATACATCGAATTTTTAAAAAAATTATAAGGTTATTACACAATGAATTCCATCATGACAACATACACATGCAAATCTTTAAATATTTTTATGATGTCGAGGCATATTTTAACTTTCATGTCACCTTCACATTCTTCAAATTGTAGTTTTGTGTCTTACATAAATTACTTTCCATAAATGCCACGTGATTAGAATGGTCAAATGAGGAAAACCCAAGGTAAGAACATTCCGCACATTATAGAAAATTCAATCTGTGTCAAAAATATATTTTTGATGAGAAACAATTCTGTTTTATTGATTAGATTTTTAACACAGAAAAAGTTCTTAAATATAACAGAGTTTATGGAAATACTGAGTAATCAGCACATTACTACTGTTTGACAGCATATTGGATCTTTAATTAAAACACCCACTGGGTTAAGTAACCATTTTAGCCATGCACTGGTCATGTGGACTAATGAAAAGAAAATTCTCAATGTGATATCACACAAGCTTAACACTTCTGTAAATCCATTCGGAGACAGTATCACAATGAAAATTACTCAATGGGATGTAGGTTTAAGGAGTTGTGAATTTCTTGACAATTTCTCTGATGGACTTGGTAAGTTACTGTAATTTCTAGCACCCTCAGCTGCACGTTTCCCCACATTGCATGCAACTTTCTCATTCATTTTTCACACGCATTTCTGCTGGTTGCTGAGTGTTTAGTATCTCACAGCCAGCCGACAGAATATTCTGAAGGGGAAGGGTGAGCAGCCAGAGGTCATGGTCCATACTGGTACTAACAGAATAGGCAGAAAGAGAGATGGGTCCCGCAAAGGGAATTTAGGGAGTCAGGTGGGAAGTTGAAAAGCAGGACCTCTAGGGTTGCAATCTTGGGGTTTATTCCCTGTGCCATGTGCTTATGAGGTCAGAAATAGGAAGATAACACATGGGTAAAGAGCTGCGAGGGATTCAGATATCTGGATCATTGTGATCTCTTCCAGGGTGGGAGGGATTTGCACAAGATGAACAGCTTGCGCCTAAACTGGAGGGGCACCAATATCTTGCAGGGGGTTTGCCAGTGCCAGTTGGAAGGGTTTAAACTAAGTGTGGCTACCAGAGCAGTAGGTCAGCAGGTGGTGTGTTTGAAGAGAAGAGAGAGGCTAAATAAAATGTTTTTATTAGGAAGAACAGGCAGGGCCAGGTTAATAAACACAGTGGGACAAATAATCTGGATTGTACTTATTTTAATGTGAGGAGTATAACAGTTAAGGCAGATGAGCTTAAAGCCGGGGATAGCACATGGGACTGCAATCTCTTACCTACTACAGAAACGAGTTTGAGAGATCGGCAGGATTGATGGCTCAATATTCCAAGGTTGAGATGTTTCAGATGTCATAAAGAAGGATGTAAAGAGGGATGGAAGGGTTGCATTACTGATTAAGGAGAATGTCATAGCTGCACTAAGCGAGGACATCTTGAAGGGTTAACCCAGAGAGGACATTTGGGGTGACTCAGAATAAGAAAACTGAAATCACTATGATGGAGTTACAGTATAGGCCTTCCAATGGACAGTGGGCAGATCATAGTGCAATTGGAGGGTACTATCTTAGGTACGAAGTATTTATGTACAGATGCTTAAGTATTTGGTACAGAGTTGAAAGAGTAATAAATAAAAGTCCAGCATAAGAATAAAAGGGAAAACAAAGCACTCAATACACAGTCCTCTTCACCCCAGTCCATGTCAGCACCTAGCCTCCAGTCCACAAGGGGCCTCCCATCCTGTGCAGGACTCACCTCCCCGCACCGGCCTCCAATCTGGGACTCACCTCCCTACATTGGCCTCCAGTCTGGGAC
>JAHRHZ010000144.1:80679252-80694764 GCA_024137785.1 Ginglymostoma cirratum
TGGGACTCACCTCCCTGTGCTGACCTCCAATCTGGGACTCACCTCCCCATGCTGGCCTCCAGTCTGGGACTCACCTCCCCGCGCTGGCCTCCTGTCTGGAACTCATCTCCCCGCGCTGGCATCCCGTCTGGAACTCATCTCCTCGCGCCGGCCTCCAGTCTGGGACTCCCCTCCAAGCGCCAGCCTCCAGTCCGGGACATGCATCCCTGTGCCAGCCTCCAATCCGGGACTCACCTCCCCGCACTGGCCTCCAGACTGGGACTTGCCTCCCTGTACTGGCTTCATACATTTATTAGGAGTAGGTCTACTCAATGACAAATGAGGGAAGTTATGTGTGTAGCCAGCGGAAGTGGACGAGGTACTTAATGTGTATTTTGCAATTGGCATTCTTCGAGGAGAAAGACATAGAGTCACAGTCATACAGCATAGAAACAGATGATGGTAAGTTTAGAGAGGGGTTTGTTGATGCTCTAAGACATGTCTAAGTTAGGAAGTAGGAGGTGTTGAGTGCCTTGAAAAATATTAAGATAGATAAGTCACCAGGGCCTGATGGGTCCTATCCTAGGACACTGATGGAGGAAGGGAAGAGATTGCTGGGGCATTGACAGAGATCTTTGTATCCTCTTTAGCTGCAGGCAAGGTCCCAGAAGACTTGTTCCTTTGTTGGAGAAGGGCAACAGGGATAATCCAGGAAATTATAGGCCGGTGAGTCTCACATCAGTGGTAGGGAAATTATTGGAGAAAGTTCTTAGGGACAAGATTCACTACTATTTGGAGAAGATTGGATTTATTAAGGATCGTCTGCATGGCTCAATGCAGGGGAGGTTTTGTCTCACAAACTTGATTGCTTTTTTTGAGAAAGTGACAAAAATGATTGATGAGGGTAAGGCAGTGAATGTTGTCTACTTGGACTTTACTAAAGCATTTGACAAGGTTCTTCACGGTAGGCTGGTGCAGAAGATCAAGTCACATGGAATCCACAGTGAGTTGGCAAAGTGGATACAAAATTGGCTTGATTATAATAAAATTGTTTGTAGTTTATATAAATGATTTGGGTGGAAATGTCAGTAATCTGACTAGTAAATTTCAGATGGCACGAAAATTCGTGAAGTTGCAAATAATGAGGAAGGTTATCAAAGCATACAACAGGATACAGGTCAGTTGGAAAGTTGAGTGGAGAAATGGCAAATGGAATTTAATCTGGACAAGTGTGAAGTGATGCATTTTGGGAGGTCAACTGCCAGAAGAAAGTATACTGTAAATGGCTAGATGCTTAGGAGCATTGATATACAGAGGGACCTTTGGGTCCAAGCCCATAACTCCCTGAAAGTGGCAACACAAGTAGACAAGGTGGTAAAGAAGGCATACCACATGCTTGCTTTCCTCAGTCAGGACATTGAGTAGAAAAGCTTGAAGAGGATGCAAAAAAGGTTTACCAGGCTGTTGCCTGGATTGGAGTGTATTAGCTATAAGGAGGGGTTGGACAAATTTAGATTGTTTTCGATCAAATAGAGAAGGCTGAGGGGCAACTTGATAGAAATATCTGAAATTGAGAGGCATGGTTGAGCGGATAGTCAGAGTCTCTTTCCCAGGATGGAAATGTCAAATACAAGGGGATATAGGTTTAAGGTGAGAGGGGGAAAGTTTAAAGCAGGTATCCGAGTTTTAACACAGATGGTTGGAATGGCCCGGAATGCACTGCCAGGGGAGGTGCTACAGCAGATTCGATAGTAACGTTTAAGATACATTTAGGCAGATACGTGAAAAGGCAGGGAACAGAGTGATATGGACCATGTGGAGGCAGATAGGATTAGTTTAGAATAGCATAATGATCTGCACAGACATGGTGGGCTGAAGGGCCTGTTCCTGTGTTGCACTGTTTTATGTCTTATGTTCTATGTTCAATGGCTATTTTCAATGGAATCACGCACACATTTTAGAATAAAGACATCCTAAGGACTTTGATTTGCTCATTCATTTCAGCTTCCTTTAGGTGCTAACGCTTTTAAACTTTGTGTCTACG
Organism: Ginglymostoma cirratum; assembly: GCA_024137785.1. NCBI lineage: Eukaryota > Metazoa > Chordata > Chondrichthyes > Orectolobiformes > Ginglymostomatidae > Ginglymostoma > Ginglymostoma cirratum. The sequence goes on from JAHRHZ010000144.1 coordinate 80,681,276, forward strand.
TGTTTTGATTCTGGATGGTGCATCGTTGTTATTGTTTTTGATGTTAGCAGGTTTCTTTCAATTGTAATTGGCTCCTTGTTGTTGAGGTGAACTAGTTAACTGCACTTTAATTAGAGAGTGGTATAGCCTTGTGCTAGAGAGTAATGTTTAACATTTATTGCAGTCAACTGATGAGGTTAGCTGATTCACCCCAACACATCTAATCATAACAGGATTAGTGATATTGTAATTGTGTTATTAGCACTTCAATGAACATCATAACAGCGTTCATTTAGCAGCCACTCGTGTTATTTAAGCACATAGAAACAATTATAGATATTTTTGTTCAACCTATTCAAGAGTTATCATGACACATCTTTGGAACAGAAGGGACTCAGGCAGGTGACCTAAGGCAGATCATTTGATTGAGGTGTCAGTGGGGGAGCACTTTGCACCAAATGATCATAATTCTACTACTCTTAAATAGTTATGGAAAAGGATGGAACTGATCAAAAATTTAAAGTTCTACATTGGAGTAAAGCCAACTTGGATGGAATTAGACAGGAATTTTCAAAAGTTGATTGGGGGAGGTAAAAGGACAGTTGGGAAGTGGAGGCCTTTAAGGGTGAGATAAAGACAGTTCAGTGACATATATTCCCTTTCAGTGTAAAGGGCAAGACTGGTAGGTGTAGAAAATGTTGGATGACCAGAGACATTGAGGCTCTGGTCAAAAAAATGAAGGAGGTATATGTCAGGTATAGACATCTGGGATCAAGTGAATCCCTAGAACAGTATAAGGGCAGAAGAAGTATTCTTAAGATGGAGATCAGGAGGGCAAAACAAGGACATGAGATAGCTTTGGCAAATAGAGTTAAGGAGAATCCAAATAGATTCAATAAATACATTAAGGGCAAAACAGTAACTAGGGAGAGAATAAGGCCCCATAAAGATTAACATGGACATCAATGTGTGGGAACACAGGAGATGGGTTAAATACTAAACAAATATTTCACATCAGTATTTACTGTGGAGAAGGCCGTGGAAGCTGGCAAACTTGGGGAAATAAGTAGTGATATCTTGAAAAGAGTTCATATTACAGAAGAGGACATGCTGGAGGTCTTAAGGTAGATAAATCCCCCAGGAACTGATCAGGCAGTTCCCAGAACTTTGTGGGTAGCTAGGGAAAAGATTATTGAGTGCCTTGCTGAAATATTTGTATCATTGACAACCACGAGCCGGAAGACTGAAGGTTGGCTAATGTGGTGTCATTATTTAAGAAAGACTATAAGGAAAAGCCAGGGAACTATAGACTAGTGAACCTTACATCAGATGGATAAGTTTTTGGAAGAGATTCTGGGGAACAGGACTTACATGCATTTGGAAAGACGAGGACTGGTTAGGGTTAGTCAGCATGGCTTTGTGTGTGGGAAATCATATCTCACTAACTTGATTGAATATTTTGAAGGGGTGACAAAGAAGATTGATGAATGCAGAGTGGTAGATGTTGTCTATATGGACTTCAGCAAAGCTTTTGACAAGGTTCTGCATGGTAGATTGGTAAGGCCATATCGCAAGGGATCCAGAGGGAGGTAGCCAATTGGTAACAAAATTAGCTTGAAGGTAGGAGACAGAGAATGGTGGTGGAGGGATGTTTTCTAGACTGGAAGCCTGTGAGCAGTGGTGTGTCACAAGTATCAGTGCTGGGTCCACATTCATTGCCATTTATATAAATGTTAGGAATGTGAATATAGGAGGTATAGTTAGTAAGTTAGCAGATGACAACAAAATAGGTATTGCAGTGGATAGTGAAGATGATTATGTCAGAGCACAATGGGACCTTGATCAGATGGCCCAATGGGCTAACGAGTGGCAGATGGAGTTTAATTTAGATAAATGTAAGATTTTGCATTTTAGTAATGCAAAACAGGGCAGGATTTATAAAGTTAATGGTACTGCCCTGGGGAGTGTTGCCAAACAAAGAGACCTAGGGGTGCAGGTGCATAGTTTCTTGAAAGTGGAGGTGCAGGTAGACGGGATAGTGAAGAAGGTATCAGAGACAATAGGAACTGCAGATGCTGGAGAATCCGAGATAACAAGGTGTAGAGCTGGATGAACACAGCAGGCCAAACATCATCATAGGAGTAGGCCCGAAACGTCAAGCTCTACACGTTGTTATCTATAGTGAAGAAGGTGCTTGGCATACTTGTCTTCATTGGTCATAACATTTGAGTATAGGAGTTGGGATGTCATGTTGCAGCTGTACAGGACATTGGTGAGGCTACCTTTGGAATACTGTGTTCAATTCTAGTCACCCTTCCACAGGAAAGATATTGTTAAACTTGGAAGGGTGCAGAAAAGACTTACAAGGATGTTGCTAAGACTGGAAGGTTTGAGCTATTAGGAGAGGCTGAATAGGCTGTGACTATTTTCTGTGGAGAGCTGGAGGCTGAGGGATGACCGTATAGAGGTTTATAAAATCATGAGAGACATGGATAGGGTTAATAGTCAAACTAGAGGGCATAGGTTTAAGGTGAGAGGTGAAAGATTTAAAAGGGATCTAAGGGGGCAACTTGTTCACATGGAATGAACTGTCTGGGGAAGTGAATAGTTCTGAGGAAGGGTCACTGGACCCGAAACGTTAACTCTGTTTTTTCCTTCACAGAAGCTGCCAGACATGCTGCGTTCTTCCAGCAACTTTGTTTTTGTTCCTCATTTACAGAATCTGTAGTTCTTTCAGTTTTTGTCTGAGGAAGCAGTTGAGGCTGGTACAATTGAAACATTTAAAAGGTATCTGGATGGGTATATGAATAGGAAGGTTTTAGAGGGATATGGGCCAAATGCTAGCAAATGTGACTAGATTTACTTGGGATATCCAGGGAAAATAGCTCCAGTCTATTCAGCCTCTCCTTAAAGCTGAAACCGTCCAATCCTGGCAACATCCTCGTAAATCTTTTCTGTACCCTTTCTAGTTTCACAGCATCCTTTCTGTAGCAGGGAGACCACAACTGTATGTAGTTTTCCGATCATGGCCTAACCAATGTCATGACTTTGGGAGGTCTAATGCAGGAAGGAAGTATACAGTAAATGGTAAAGCCCTTAGAAGCATTGACGTACAGAGGGTTCTAGGTGTACAGTACTTCTCGGTGCCCACAGTTCGCTGAAAGTGGCAGCACACGTTGATGTGGATAAGAAGGCATATGACAAGTTTGCCTTCATTGGTTGGGGCATAAAATAAAAAAAATAGCAAGTTGTATTGCAACTATACAAAACTTCAGTTGAGCCACACTTGGAACATTGTGTACAGTTCTGGCTCCCACACTACCAGAAGGATGTGGAGGCTTTGGAATGGGTACAGAAATACTTCACCAGGATGTTGCCTGGTTTGGAGGGTATTTGTATCAGGAGAGATTGGACAAACTCGATTTGATTTGACTTGAGCGTCAGAGGTTGAGGGGTGACATGATAGAAGTTCATAAAATTACAATACAATAAATTACAAATAAGAGGCTTGGATAGTTGGAATTTTTTTTCTTCATTCATTCAAGGGATGAGGGCATCACTTGTTGCCCAGATGACCATTCAGAGTCAGCCACATTGCTGTGGGTCTGGAGTCACATGTAGGCCAGATCAGGTAAGGATGGCAGTTTCCTTCCCTGAAGGACATTAGTAAACCAGATGGGTTTTTCCTGACAATTGACAGTGGGCACATGGCCATCATTAGATTTTTAATTCCAGATATTTGATTGAATTCAAATTCCACTAGTTGCCATGGCAGGATTTGAACCTGGCTCCCTGGAAATCTCTCTGGCTCTCTGGATTAATAGCTCCATGATAACACCACTTGGCCATTACCTTCCCAAGGTAGAAATGTCAATTACTTCAGGACATAGATTTAAGTTAAAAGGGGGACAGTTTAAGTAGATATGAGAGGCAAGTGTTTTACAGAGGGTGGTAAATGCCTGGAATATGCTGTCAGAGGAGATGTTAGAAGCAGATACAATAGCAACGTTTAAGAGGAATCTTGAGAGATACATGAATTGGCAGGAAATAGCAAGATACAGACCATGTAGAGACAAAGTTTTGTTTAGTTTTTTAGTTTAGAAAGGCATCATGTGTCGGCGCAGGCTTCACGGGCCAAAGGACTTGTTCCTGTGTTCTTTGTTCTTTGTTCTGTTCAGTGTGGAAATCCAGAAATTTCCTTTTGTGGTATTTTGCTGCTCCATGGGCTACACTATTTTCAGGCTTTGCTGCTGGACACTGCACTGAATTTGATGTTCTCCAATGATCCTGGGCTACAATTTTGAGTTTAACATAGGCATTGTAGATGATCCCTCTGACCATACTAATTTAATTCCAGAAATGTAGAATTATGTTTGTTCATAACGCAATCAATGCAGTGGAGTTGAATTTTACCAGAAGTTGGCTAAGTGTTGATTTTGGGAGTTTCATGGAGGGTTTCCCTCTATAAGTCTTCTCATGGAATCCTCCACTGCTCACCTTATTAGCTGTGTCTCTACACTTCAATAGCACTTTTTTTTACACCATCTGTGTATTCCACATCTCGATGGTACCCTATTCACACCATCTGTGTATTCCACATCTTGGTGGTACCCTGTTCAAACCACCTGTGTATTCCACATCTCAATGGTGCCTTGTTCACATCTTCTGTGCATTCCACATCTTGGTGGTACCCTGTTCATACCATCTGTGTATTCCACATCTCGATAGTGCCTTGTTGACACCATTGGTAAATTCTCCAACAGTGGGAATGCTCACCACTACCAAGACCTCCAGGGATTCCTGGCTCCAGCAGCAGTTTTAACATGCAATGTGCACCATGTCAAATCAAGGTGACATCAGCCCATCCCAAAATCTTCATGTACCTTTCTCCCTTGTACACCTGATCAACCCCACCAGTTTTGGTTCACCTCAGATTCCCAGCCAAGCTGTTTATTTAGCTGTTCATCTCCCCACCTTGTCTTCAGTGTAGTTATACCAAAATAGTCATACACTGATCACCCCATCAAAGATAGGAAGGTGATGACAACCAATGACACTCCTGTTCCACAATATCCCTTGTTCTATCATCTCTCCTCTTTTGTTTTGACCTGCCTCCGCTTCACAATTATTATCCACTCTGCATCCCAATGTGGAGCCTCCTACACAAAATAGAAATCAAAAGAACTGCGGATGCTGTAAATCAGGAGCAAAAACAAAGTTGCTGGAAAAGGTCTGGCAGCATCTGTGAAGGAGAAAACAGAGTTAACGTTTTGGGTCCGGTGACCCTTCCTCAGAACTGCTCGTGGCTGGGAAAATGTCAGTTTATATGGAGAAAATAGGGAGGTGGCTGGGGTAGGGAGTAAACGATAGGATAGAGCCCAAAGAGAGAGAAATACAGGCGGACAGACAGAGGAGTTGCTAATGATCAGGCTGGGAGGGTGAATAGTTGTTAATGGGGACTGTTAGTGACTAATAACAGGAGGTGTGTAATGGCAGGCTATGTGGTAACAAAGCCTGGTGTGCGGGGTGGGGCGCTGGGACATGGGAGAGTTTAGGCCCTAAAATTATTGAACTCAATATTGAGTCCGGAGGGCTGTAGGGTCCCCAAGCAGGGACAGCCTGACACAGGATCACTGGACTCGAAATATTAACTTTCATTTTTCTCTCTGTACTTGCAGCCAGACTGGTGGTGTTCCTCCAAAGCTTTCCCTTTTCTTTGACTAGCTAATCAACACAGCATCCCCACCTAAGCAGTGTCTGCTGATAAACTGCCTTGAACTTCAGTGGGCAGGTATGCCAGACTGGTTGAAGCCTGAATGACAATTAGCTGGGACCCGGATGATGTCTGCTCAGCTCTCTGACTGACCAGTGAATCCCTGGATTTGTTGAACTGTACCCGCAGGACTGAACATGTCTCACACACTAGACTGTAGAGGTATGGACCTTTTGATCCCCAAGCAGCTGACTGACTGACTGTGTCCAAGCCCTTGGATGAATATCCGATGATGCTTCTGACTAACTGTACTGGTATCTCCTTACATACAACAGCATCCCTTGAGGTGACTGAGCATGGAGAAATGGCCGTTTGGTTGAAGCGCATGAACACTACTGGAACAGAGGGTCTGTGTAACATTGCCGCAACATGGTGACATGGAGCAACATGTCCACCTCTTTGAATGATCGTTGTTGACAACCATGACAAGTTGCCTGGCTTTGGATCTATCTGAAAGGCGGATGTGCTGTGAGCATCCATGCAGACACTAAAGTTATTGAGTGCTCAAGGAGGAGTCTTGAGATGCAGCCAGGTCCAGCTCAAGAAGTAGATGTCTGTCCCTGTGCACTGAGGTGCTAGCAGCAACATTACAATGGAATGGGCTGCTGTGCTCCAAAGTATAGCACTGAAGTGGAGAACTGAGTCCTGAGAGTGGGCAGCGATATGCCATGATGGTCGGGTGAGGTTAGTGAATGTCCAATGCCAACCTCCACAGGTGGTGGTGCCTGGAGGTGAAGTCCTGGAAGAGCAAACGCTGAACTGGAATCACCAGGTACTTGCTCTGACTTTCATGTCAGCAACTGTCACCATTTAGCTTCAATCCAATGCGTGGGAGAATAGAAGCCGGCACATCAATGACGTGAGATACAAAGAAGCCCCTCACGGCTCACTAGTGAGAGTCTCAAGCTGCCATTCTAAACTTGGTTACAAAATTGGTCATTTGCTTTTTGAAGTCAAGAATCTCATTTTTCCAAAATCATCATGTTTTTTCCAATTAACTTGCCGTTGCTCCAGTTGTTCAGGGACTGTGAATAGTTGATTGTAAAAATATATCACTTTTAAAAAACTTTCTTCTGTTTTCCTATTCAAGTTTCTCCCTTAATACATTTTTCTTCACTGTCTGTGTAATGCTGTAAATGCAGTAGATGTTTCCTGGTCTTTGTTATCTAGTTTGCGGTCTCTGAAGATTCCTCCATGTGATTGGTTGAATTGCTTCCCTGCTCCTTGGCCACAGATGTGAAGGGTGCAATGGATTTGGCACTGTCAGATTAGAAAGCTTATCTGACACTGTCACTAGTTTCAGAATAAGGGGGTGCCAATTTAAAACAGATGAAGAGGAATTTCTTCGCTCAGAGGGTTGTGACCCTTTGGAGCACTTTGCCATAGAGATCCGTGGGGGCATAGCTCTTCGGCATATTTAGGGCTGAGATAGATGGACTCTTGATCAGTGGGGGAATCATGAGTTAAAGGGAAAGGGGCAGGGAAGTGGATGTGAGGAATGTTGGATCAGCCATGACCCTATCGGATGGAGGAGCAGGCTTGAGGGGCTCAACAGCATACTTCTGTTCCTAGATAACAAGGTGTGGAGCTGGATGAACACAGCAGGCCAAGTAGCATCATAGGAGCAGGAAAGCTTGACGTTTCGGGCCTAAATTTTTTCTGACGAAGGGTCTAGGCCCAAAACGTCAAGCTTTCCTGCTCCTATGATGCTGCTTGGCCTGCCGTGTTCATCCAGCTCCACACCTTGTTATCTCGGATTCTCCAGCATCTGCAGTACCTATTATCTCTACTTCTGTTCCTGTTTCTTATGGTCTTATGGACTTATTAACAAGCTAAAGTGAATGGTAAAAAGTCATAAAGTTTGCACAGAACAAACACAACAAAAGGTCTAAAATTGTAATTATATTACTTTTAGACTGTTTAATTTTGTCTTCATAAGATGTTTTTGAAGCGATGCCAAATTCATGTTTACTTTTGAGTTGGAAAACACTTTAAAATAAAAGTTATTTATCTCCACCTGGTGGCGTAGACATGAAATGTCAGGACATTTTTTGGCCTATACACTCAAAGGTGAGTGAGCCATGGATTAACAATAGCACTCCTGTCTCTCACAGCGTTTAAATTCTAACAAGACTCAACAGGGCAAATACAGAAAGGATGTGGGATGAGGGAGTCCAGAACCAGGGGTTACAGTCTAAAGATACAGGTCATGCCATTTAGCACTGAGATGAGGAGCAATGTCTTCACCCATACAATGGAAGGCCTGTGGAATCCTCTGTCACAGAAAGTGGTTGAAGCCAAAACATTGAAAATGGTTTCAGTTCTTAACAGGATACTGAGCTGGATGATCAGCCAAGCTCATATTGAATGGTGGAGCAGGCTTGAAGGGCAGAATGACTTACTCCCCTCCTAGTGGAACCATACAGCATAAGAACAGGCCATTTGGCCCACCATGTCTATGCTGACTAACAAACGCCAAACTTTACTAAGTCTATTTAACTGCACTTCGTCCATAGCCTACAGTGCCTTGGCATTTTAAGTGCTCATCCAGATGTTTCTGAAATGTCGTGAGAGTACCTGCCTGCACCGCCTTTTCAGGCAGCACGTTCCATATTTCTACCTGCCTTTGGGTGAAAGCACTTTCCCTCACACCTCCTCTAAACCACTCATGCTACCGTGTTTCTATAACAACATGTTGTTGTAATTAGTAGGCGTTGGAGAAGATGTGTGTCGTCAAAGTATTAGAGTCAGAGTAGAGACCAAGAAGGATGAGGAAATACTGCAGCCAAGATTACACAGGAGCAAGCGCTGAACTGGAGTCACCAGGTACTTGCTCTGACTTTCACGTCAGCAATTGTCACCATTTAGCTTCTATCCAATGCGTGGGAGAATAGAAGCCTGCACATCAATGACGTGAGATGCAAAGAGACCCCTCACAGCTCACTCGTGAGATTCTCAAGTTGCCATTCTAAACTTGGTTACAAAATTGGTCATTGTTTGTTGCCTTGACAACGACAGTCTTGGTATAGGCTTACACACTAAACATTGCCACTGGACATTTCATGAAAATGTACAGTAAGAGCAGTAATATGCAAACCTACAGCCTACTCTTCTTCAGTTCTCTGCTCTAAGGCAAGCCCAGTGCCAAAATCTCCCAGGAGATGAGATTTGGCCACAATCCACACCAGGAGGAACAGGAATCAAACCCTATGCTGTTGGCACCTATCTGATCTACACTGGTCCTTCTGCCAGCTCACTGGTTAATTTATGTTGCACTGATTGTTCACACAAACCCAACACCTTGTTCTTAACCTCCCCTTCATTCTTATACGCTTGTTGGATTTGTACACTACAGCTCATTGAGCACACTACAGAGATATGGTTACTGTTGATTAGGCTACTTTTAAGTACCCTTTTAATAGTTCTTAGTTGCACTATTTCAATACACCTCTGAAGAAAATGGGACTTGAACCTAAGCCTTCTGGCTCAGAGGCAGGGACATACCACTATGCTACTAGAGATAGCAAGAACTGCAGACGCTGGAGTCAAGAGATAACATAGCTGGAGGAACACAGCAGGCCAGGCAGCATCAGAGGAGCAGAAAAGTTGACGTTTCGGATGCTGCCTGGCCTGCTGTGTTCCTCTAGCTCCACACTGTGTTAACTATGCCACTGGAATTCTTTTAGCAAAATGATGTAATGATAATCAAACTTTTGATCAGAAAAGTAGCAGGCTAAAGTATTTTACATATATTTTCTTGTATTAAATTCATTTCAGAAATGTAAAATAAATGTACATTTAAAATATTTGCTTTTCCGTCAGTATTTTTTTCTCATTCCCTTGAACCATTCTTTCTTTCCCTCTCTTTACTTCTCTCACTACACCTAATTTGCCTGTAACCTATTCTCCTGGTCTGCTTTTTGTCCATTTATTTCTCACACTTTGATTCTAATTAGTTAGAAGGAGAAAGGTGTAATCTTCCCACACCGAGGTGAGAAATTTGGGAGAATTGTGAGAATTTGAGTGAGGCCTTTCTAGATGTTGAATCACATTCTCCAAGTGATTTCTCGATGTTGAGATGAGGTTCTCACTAGTGAGCAGCCTGAGGTCTATTCACAGTAATCATTCCACATTATCATCTTCATTATAACCAAATCCTACCTCATAAGGTTCCTATGCTATGACCCATTGGGTAGAAGCTAGACGCCATGAGTTCCCAACATGAAAGTCAGAGCGGGTACCTGGAGATTCCAGCTTGTTGCTCCCTCCCCAGGACTTCCGTCTTGGACTCCTGCCACCAAAGTCTCAGAGAGCCTCCGTGGGCAGTGACTGCACATACCCCACAACGAGCACAGTAATTAAAGGGCAGCCTCAAATAGGGTCCAGGGTTCTTGAGTACAGTCAGTCGGCCATTCAAAACTGTCAAGGTCAGGGAGTCTGTATGTCTACAGAATGGATAGTTTCACCCCAGTCGGTCCAGTGTAACCAATCTGGGGAATCATAGGAACACAGTCAGGGAGTTGTACAGATATGAGCTGGGGTCTGTTCATTCATTGTTTGTAGATGTACGGCTAAGTCACTCAAAGTCGTGAGCCATTGTTAGAGTTGGGGGTCCGTCCACTAAATGTCAGTGGTGAGGGTGGTGGGGGGCAGGGGCGTGGAGGCTGTTATGAGGAGCTATTGCTGTGGGAAGGAGACTGAGGAATACAATTTTGGGCATTGCAGGTAGAATGTTGGATGGAGCGGTAATGACAATATTGAAGTGGAGCATCTCAATATGCAAGGGAGGGAAATAACAGAGCATGAGAAGGAGTGGGCTAATGCAGGGTGAGGAGGGTGTTAACGGTAAACAGCATGCTGACTTCCTTGTGGAGACAGAGCACTAACTTGTTCTACATGGGTCAGGATGGGGGAGTGTTGGGAATGTGGGCTGATGCATGCTCATACAGATGGAACAGATGAGAACTGGGGAAGACCGAAGCTTGTGGAGATGATGGAGAAGACTATGTGGAAGAGCATCTTTATGTTTGAGGATTCACCAACATGAGAGGTAGTGCATGAAACTCAGTGTCCACAGACAGCCGTTTTTGCCTTCCATTGTCCTGTAAATAACAGCGATGGAGATGAAAAATGGTTGTGGCCACACTCAGAATTGGTGAAGTAAGTGCTTCATTCTGTGAGGGAGGCTGCTTCAAGTTTGAGCAATGTAAAGTCATTCAAATGGTAACAACATTACACTGACACACCTACATTGGAGATGGCACACTCCTGTGAGCACTGTGTTCCTTATGACCCCCAGTACCTAACCCTAGCCCCAAGCACTCCTGACCATATCGGGCAAGATAATAAATCAATGTGAGGTTTTAGACTTGCTCCCCAAGCCGGTGTGTTTGATTGCAGACGTTTTGTTACCCTGTGAGGTAACATCGTCAGTGCACCTCCGGTGAAGCATTGGTGTTCTGTTCCACCTGTTATTTATATGCCTCAGTTTGCTGGAGTGGTTGGCATCACTTCTGGTTCTGTTTCTCAGTGGTTTGTATATCAGGTCCAGTTTAATGTGTTTGTTGATGGAGTTCTGGTTGGAATGCCAGGCCTCTGGGAATTCCCTGGCATATCACTGTTTAGCATGTGCTATTATGGATGTGTTGTCCCAATCGAATTTATGTCCTTCTTTGTCCATGTGTAGTGAGACCTGAGAGAATTGGTCATGTATCTTGGTGACTAGTTGGTGTTCATGTATCCTCATTGTCTTCTTCCAGTTTGGCCTATGTAATGTTTCTCACAGTCCTTGCATGGTATTTTGTATATTACGTTAGCTTATGGTTATGGGTATGGGATCCTTTACGTTCATCAGTAGCTGTTGTAGGGTGGTTGTTGTTTTGTGGGCTACCCTAACACTTAGTAGTCTTGTGATGTACGGTAGGGTGACTAGTGTGTCTGGCCGTGTTGTGTCTTCTTGTTGTGGTCTGTCGTGGAGGTAATGGTGGATTGTGCTTTTTGGGTATCTGTTCCTTTTAAAAACTCCTCATAAGTGCTCCTGTTCTGCTCTGTGCAATTCCAGATTGCTGTAGTGTGTTGCGGCTCATTTGCATAATGTCCTGATGCAGTTCTGTTTATGCATGTTTGGGTGGTTGCTGGTGTAATTAAGTATCTGGCTCGTTTGTGTGGTCTTTCTGTGTACGCTAGTCTAGAGTTCCCAGTTGTTCTCATGTTCTACCATTATGTCTAGGAAAGGTAGTCAGTTATTGCTCACGTCGTCTTTTGTGAATTTTATCCTGGTGAGGATGTCGGTTATGTGTTAGTGGGTTTCTTCTAGTTTTGTACTTTTGATAATCACGGAAGCGTCATCTACATAGCGGACCCAGAGTTGTATAGTGGGGAACGCTGTCCGTTCTAACCTTTGCGTTACTGTTACTGCAATCAGTCCTGATATTGGCGATCCCATTGGTGTTCCATTGATTTGCTTGTATATGCCCTCATTGAAGGTGAAGTGGGTAGTGAGGCACAGATCTAGTAGTTTCATGGTGGTGTCCTTATTAATGATGTTAGTGTCCTGGGGTGCCTGCCTACTTCATTTGTCCAGTAGTGTGGCAATTGTTTCTTTGGCTAGGTCGATGTTTATGGATGTGAATAGTGCTGTTATGTTGAAGGATATCATTATCTCGTCCTCTTCTATTCTGGTGCCCCTGATTTTGTTGAGGAGTTCTTGGGAGGAGTGGATGGAGTGGGTAATGTTGTTAACTAAGTATTTCATTTTCTGTTATAGTTCTTTGGCTAGTATATATGTTAGTGTGCCTGGTAGTGAGACAATAGGTCTGAGGGGGACCCCTGGCTTGTGTGCCATAGAAGCGGCGTGTGTTGGATCCGTCAGGCTTCATTTTTTGGTAGTGTGTCTTGCTGATATCTCCTGAGTTGTGCAATTTCTTCAGGGTTGTTGTAATCCGGTTCTCTAACCGTGGTGTTGTTCTCCAACTAGCCACCGAGAGACACGGCCAATTCTCACTGGGCTCAATACACATGGACAAAGAAGGACATGAATTTGACTGGGACAACATATCCATAACAGAACAAGCCAAACAGAGACATGCCAGGGAATTCCTGGAGACCTGACATTCCATCCGGAATTCCATCAACAAACACATTGAACTGGACCCAATATACAAACCACTGAAAAACAGAACCAGAAGTGATACCAACCACCCCAGCAAACCGAGGCATATAAATAACAAGCGGGACAGAACACCAATGCTTCACCGGAGGCACACTGACGATGTTACCTCGCAGGGTGACGAAACGTCTGCAATCCAAAACTCCAGATCGGTCAGCAAGTCTACAACCTCATCCACAACCCCAGCTACAAATCTTCTCAAAAACTTTTAACAAATCAATCTCACTGATCCCTGTGGTACAACAGCAATGACTGGCTACCGAGAAAGATTGACCCTACTTACAAAACTAGCAATGACCAGCCATTTACGCATCACAGGAGCTGTTCAGTTCACACCTTGGACCATCAAACATTGTGTAGTGCTAAGGATGGGTACGCTCTGTACCTTCAGTGTTGTAGTTGCAGCTAGCCAGAGGCTCTGACACATAGCTGATGGTGAAAAGTGAACATATATTTACAAATATGTTAATGTTTTCACAGTAGAGATAACAAGCATGGGGCTGGATGAACACAGCAGGTCAAGCAGCATCATAGGAGCAGGAAAACTTGACGTTTCGGGCCTAAACCCT
>JAHRHZ010000144.1:80704764-80720422 GCA_024137785.1 Ginglymostoma cirratum
ACACAGCAGGCCAGGCAGCATCAGAGGAGCAGGAAGGCTGATGTTTTTTGGGTCTGGACCCTTCTTCAGAAAGGGTCCAGACCCAAAACATCAGCTTTCCTGCTTCTCTGATGCTGCCTGGCCTGCTATGTTCATTCAGTTCTACACCTTGTTATCTAAGAACCTGGAGCTGCAGCCTAAACCAGTCCATGAAATGGATGTGTATTCTTCAACACACAGTACCCTTGCTGTGGCATTACAATGAAAGTTGCCAGTGCAGCACTGAAATGCAGAAGCATTGTGCAAGTAACCTAAACCAATGTCCTGTACAACCACAACATGACACCCTAAATCCTATACGCAATGCACTGACCAATAAAGGCAAGCACACCGAATACCTTCTTCACTACACTATCTAAGGAACAATGAACCTGCAATCTGAGATTTATTTGTTCAGCAAAACTCCACAGGACCCTATCATTAAGTATATATGCCTGCCCTGATTTGCCTTACCAATATGCAGCACCTCAAATTCATCTCAATTAAACTCAGAAGCATGCCATGAGAGTTCTTAGTGGCTGGCACATGTTGGAAACCAATGTTTGTCGAGGTGGTAGGAAGGTGGGTGGCTGGTTCCCTGACATGCTGTTGCCTGGTGTCCAACATCGATGTCCTGGTTTCTGTGTTGAGTGTTCCCGACATCTGACATGTTTGGTGAGTTTTGTAACTTAGAAAGCTGACTATTGATAAGGTGGGGAGGGTGGTTGTGGCATTATCAAGGAGTCTATCAAGCAATAATCCCCTTCAATTGACAACTCACCAGTGCTTAGTGAGAAAATTGCCACAGTGCTTGTGAAAAGCATAAAACTTGTGTGAGATGCTCCTGACTTCAAGTTGGCCCTGCTAGGTTTCTTTAATTCTGCCATGAATCTCTCTATAGCCATCGTTACTCAGATCCCTATAATATTTTGCCAATCATACCCAACATTCTATATAAAACTCATTTACCCCCAACACCACCTCCATATCATTTTAGAAAATATTAACATTCCAAAAGTAATGAAGGAATTTGATAGTAATTTACTGAAAGAAGGCATGTGTGATCTATTAAGGACTCAGAACAGTTAACAATGAAGTCTCATTGAAGGGAATTGTGTTAAGACTGCCAGAAATTACAGTCCAAACTTAAAATAAAGTTTCTTGTGGATCGGTGGGGTATGGAGAATATAGAACTCAATGGCTGAAGTCAAAATGATGAACTGCAGCTGAAAAGTGCTGAATTGCTGCATTTCAACTTTGATACATTAACAGATAAATCTGGCTCTATTTGGTTTTCTTCAGTTGTGGATGGCCTTACCACTATGCATTTGCAAAATTTGGACAGCTGTCTTATTGCAACAAGCAGTCCAAATTACACACCCATTTGGACATTCCCTTCTATATGGGATTTATGGATGTGGATTGGCACCATTGTGGGGACACTATTAACTGTATACGGTGTGCCTAGCCTAGGGAATTGACATGACTGAGGTATAGGTGGCAAAGAGAAGAAAATAATGGGTTCCTACTTCTGATCATTCTCTTGTCACTTCTTCCTGAAAGAGTATTTGAACAGAGATTTTCAGTAAATGCAACACGCCAGTGACAGCCACGGTTTGAGATTCACTAAATGCAAGAGGAATGGAATTACGCTGCTCCAGATGAAAATCACTGACCCAATTGTGTTTTTGTCTCCACAGATTTTGCTTGACCTGCTGAGTGCTTCACAAATTATCTGTCATTATTTCTGGGTCATAACGTTGCAGCTGTTATGCTGTCTCATATTTGCTGTTAATGAGGCTCCACCTTGGTAACAGAGCATGTAAAATGACCTTAGGAAATCGAGGAGGTACTTGAAAGCTGGGAAACCATGTTCAAAGATCATACCCCATTGAGGAAGGGAGAGAATTATTAAAGATAAATGTAAATATGTAGCACAGGATACATATAAATGAACAAAGTGTCTTTGTCTCTCTGTCATCATTTTCCACATACCTCCTTTCATTTTTGCCTTTGAGCAACTGAATGGGAAAATGCTATGATCTTTGTTGCTATAGATACAAAATTACAGAGATGTTTCAGTAAAGTCAAAGAAAATGGAGCTGCCAATTCGTGACACTTGACCTAGTTGTCATGTGGACGAGATGTCTTAATTTTGTCTGAAATTATCGACACATTCTTGTTTCTGACAATTCAAGGGCAATTCGTCGAAATAAAGGTGCATATGTAACTGTGATGCCCAGTGATCTAGTATAGACAGCATTTACTTTATGTTCCTCACCACTCTGTGATAGACTACACCTGAGCGGTTGGGTGAATTTCCTGGTGGCTAGAAGGTTGCTGTAAAGGAAAACTTGAAATCAGTGTTAACCCTTACAATAATAACAAAAGCACTGGGTGTACACAGCAGGGGGAGGTGATGGCCTTGTGGTATTATCACTAGATTGTTAATCCAGAAACCCAGATAACATCCTGGGGATCTGGGTTTGAATCCTGCCACGGCGGATGGTGGAATTTGAATTCAATTAAAATATCTGGAATTAAGAATCTAATGATGACCACGAATTGATTGTTGGGGAAAAACCCATCTGGTTCACTAATGCCCTTTAGGGAAGGAAACTGCCATCCTTACCTGGTCTGGCCTACATGTGACTCCAGACCCACAGCAATGTGGTTGACTCTCAGCTGCCCTCTGGGCAATGAGGGATGGGCAATAAATGCTGCCCAGGCCAGCAACACCCTCATCCTGTTAGTGAATAAAGGGGGGAAAAGGCCTGGCAGCATCTGTGGAGAGAGAAACAGGTTGATAGTTTTGAATCCAATGCATCTGTTCTTTGGAACTGAAGAGCGATAGAAAATTGTTGTTGTAGTGATTGTAACGAGGTCAGTCAAGTGGACTTCATCAAATATGAGTTCCCTGATTGGGGCTGTCAGTATGGCCCAATCAAGGAGCCCTGGCTGGCAGATATAAATAGGAGGGTCAGAGGTTCTGTTCGTCCTGAGAGCTGGCGCTGAGGGAGCTGGAATTGTGTCGAGGACTCTCCATGTGTAAATAAAGGGTGACTTGGTATAGGAATACAATCTCTGTGGAGTTATTTTGGTTGAGTTTTATACCATAGGAAAAAGTGGGGAAGGACAGGTGAACTGAAAAGGAAGTTCAGAGAAATGTTAGGAGTTAGAAAGTTTAGCAGATCAGACTGATCCTTGGGATAGTAGTCTTGGTCATCTGAAGAGAAGTTAAATCAACTGGCCCGATATTAATTAAAGTTTAAAAGAATGAGAGGGAATCTCATTGAAATTCATAACAGATCTGGATGGATTGGATGCAGGCATGATTATTCCCCTCGGTTGGAGGAAGAGTGCAGAACTAGGGGTAACAATCTCAGGATATGCAGTAGGCCATTTCAGTCTGAGATGAGCAGAAATCTCTTCACTTGGTGGGGGTGATAAACATTGTGGAATTCTATACCACATAAGGTTGTGCAAACTGAGTCACTGTTTAAGAAAAGCAAAGACAGATTTCCAGACGCTAAAGATGGCAATGGGTAAGAGGAAAGAGCAGGAGCGGAGACCATAATGGATCAGCCTTGAGCATGTTGAATGGCAGAATGGACTCAATGGAATAAATGGCTTTCTTCTGCTTCTATTTTCTATGTTTCTATGTTAAAGCGAAAAAGAGATCAGGGATCAAGGATGTCATAGAGCAAAAGTCAAAGCAAATAGTCATTGTAAGGATTGTAAAGAAAACGTTTTGGAGTAGATTTGTAGCTTGGGTTGTGGGTGATGAGGTTGGTTGGTTCGCCGAGCTGGCTTGTTGTTTTGCAGACGTTTCGTTACCCTGCTTGGTAACATCATCAGTGCAGCCTCCGATGAAGCGTCGGTGTGTTTTCCTGCCTGGTTTTTAAACTCTGGGGTCCATTGCGATGGATTGCCTCACTTCCGGGTTTCCTTCGTAGTGGAATGTATTTGGGGTCAAGTTCTATGTGTTTATTGATGGCTTTCTTCCTTAGGCACGGGAATTCCTAGAAGCCTGGTACTCCATGTAGAAAGCCATCAATAAACACATAGAACTCGACCCCATATACACTCCACTATGAAGAAAAACCGGAAGTGAGGTAATCCAGCTCAACAGACCCCAGAGTTTAAAAAACAGGCGGGAAAACACACCGACGCTTCATCGGAGACTGCACTGAGGATGTTACCCAGCACGGTAATGAAATATCTGCGGAACAATGAACAAGCTCAGCGAGCCAACCAACCTCAACATTGTAAAGGAAAGGCAAAGAATTAGTCTGGAGCAGGGTACTTATAGCAGAATAAAAATTAGCTTTGACTGAAAGCAAAAACATGAAAGTACAGACTTTGTGGGAGGGGAGAAATTAAAATGGAGAGCAGAGTTCATGGTCTGTAGCAGCTGAACTCAATATTGAACCTGGAGTCTATAAAGTGTATAAGCAGGAAAATTTGGCTCTGTTTCTCGAGCTTGTGTTGGGCATTATTGGAACACTTTAGCAGGCTCAGGACAGAAATGTTAGCATGAAGGTAGGATAGTTTATTAAAAATGGCAAGCAACTGAAAGGTTGAGGTGCTGCTTGTAAACGGAGTGAAATGTGTTCCACAAACAGTCACCTAATCTGCGATTGGTCGCTCCAGTGTGACCTTTACAACTTTAGTTAGTCCAATCCAGGAGATTTCTACAGGGTTACTCAGATCAGAAACATTCCAGATCAATCACACCCCTCCTGCTATTGCAACGTTTTGCTTTTCCTTTGCTTTGACCATGATTGAAATGATAGAACTCATGCCTCTAAGTCAGAAAATTGCAAATAAAGTAATAGATCATTGTAAATTATTATTAATGTTTATAATACCTGTACTGCACAATTTATCTGAATGCTTCAAACATTCACCACAGTTCTTAGCTTTAGGAGTGCATATTTTTGAAGTGTTGTTCAGTCGCAGAGCAGAAAATTGTCACTGGCTCTGTGACCAATAATGAAACTGTCTCATCAATGAGGATGTAAAAGTGCCTGTTGTTTAAACTAAGTCCCTGCCTGAGGGGATTTGCAGAAAGAATGCAAAACAGAAAATGGATCTGGTCACAGGCTGATATTGTGGATACTTTTTAACTGCGTGGAGGCAGTGCAATGATTGCTGCCCATGTATAGCAGAGAATACTTTCATGTTTAAGTAACATTGAAATGCTGTTTTGTTCATGTGGTATTTCCTGTCAATAATCTTCAAGCCCATCATCTGACTTTGGAAGATCAAAGTAATCATGAGAGTGGATTTTTAATACCCAAGCCAGTTCACAATAGGGACAAATCTACTTAAATAAATAACAATGTGTTAATAACGCATGCAGTTATGAGTACACAAATCAGTCGTCACATTCAGCAATGAGACATACAACATGAGCTGAGAAGCTCCAGAACTCCTGCTTGGCTGAAACTGTGCTAACACGTTGCACAAACAGCATTTTATCTGTAGCTTTCCTCTTGTTTTAAAGAATTTTCTAAATATTCACGTTAATTGCCCATTAAACTCACCGCGGAATATTGAGCCTTATTGTTAACATTGTAAGCATCCTTTAAATGATAAATCTTCATAAATTAAGAAAAATAAGCGCAATCATGCTTAACTTTGGGTACGGAGATAGTAAAGGACTGCTGATGCTGGAGTCAGAGATAACATAGTGTGGAGCTGGAGGGACACAGCAGGCCGGGCAGCATCAGAGGAGTAGGAAAGTTGGTGTTTCGGGTCGGGACCCTGAAGAATTTCTGAAGAAGGGTCCTTCTTGACCCGAAACGTCAACTTTCCTGCTCCTCTGATGCTGCCTGGCCTGCTGTGCTCCTCCAGTTCCACACTGTGTTGTCTCTGACTCCGGCATCGGCAGTTCTTACTATCTCTGCAAAAAGTAGTTGCATTACTTTACAGATTTTACAAAATAAGTTAGAAGTAAGACAGCATTAAAGGATTGACATTACAGTCAGGTAAAAATTTTCAAATAAACATTACATTGTAAGACCTTCGCATGTGGTCTGATCACCCATGCCAGAGCCCAGTGCAGCAGCCATCCCCGTTCCGCACCGAGCCTCCAGTCTGCTCTGAACTGGCACTGTTCTGCATGATTCTATGAAGTTGTATAATTACCTGAAGTGAAAGCATTGGGCTTCTCTGGAACTTTGCAGTACTGCTGAAGAGAATATAAGTTGCACAACTAGGAAATATTTCGGCGAGTAAAACCATTTGTGTTGCTCCTGTAGAGAGCCAGTACAAACTCAAATCGACAGAATGACAGCTCTCAGTGCTGTAACCAATCCATGATTCTATGATGCAATGTTAAATGAAAGCTTTCCCATCCAGAGTGTCGAATCAAGTACAGAAAGAGAAGTAAGAAGACGGGAAAATTTGCTTAAGTGTAAATAAAGAAGTGTGGGCAAAGTTTGAAATGAATATTTGGTCCTGTCTTTGCAAAAGACGGGGATGTTGCAGACTTTCTAGTTAACGAGGAGGAATATGAAATAAGGAATAGAGTAACCTTGACGGGAAGGTAAGTGCTGGAGGGACAGGTATCCTTGAAAGTGACTGAATCACAATAGCTAGATTAATTGTAACTGATGCTGCTAAAGAGAGCCAGTGGGGAAATAATAGATGGTCTGAGGCTCATTTTCAAACCCTCACTAGATTGTAAGTGTTGTACCAGAGAGTTAGAGGTCTGCAAACAATTATTCAAGAAGGGAGTGAGGGATAGGCCAAATAATTACTGGCCAATATTGAGAGATGGGGTTATGTGTTACTTAGGAGAGGCATGGACTGATCAGAGATAGTCGACATGGATTTGTGAAGACTGTCTTCCTAACAATATTGAAATTTTTGAGGGAGTAACAAGGAGGATTGATACGTATAGCACAGCTGATGTTGTCCATATAAATTTCAGTAAGGCATTTAACAAGGTCCCACAGTCACACTGGTCAGAAGGATTCAAACCAGGGAAATGCGGTGAGTTGGATTCAAAATTGGCAAAGGGTAATGGGCGAATGGTGTTTTTGAAAATGGAAGGTGCTTTCTACTGGTGCTCCACAGGAAGTCACTCAGTGGAAGTCACTGCCCAGTTTGGTGGCTGAGGCAAAAAGCTTTAACCCATTTAAAAGGAACCTGGATCTGCACCTGAAACTCTGTAAACTGCAAGTTAACTAAGAGAATGGACAGCTAGTGCAAACATAATGGGCTCTTTCTGCGTTGTGATCTCCCTATGGTTCAATGGATAAGTAAGAAATAAATTTTAAATTTAAGTTTATAATTTTTAAAATGTCAGAGAACAATTCAAATGAATTAAACTGTCGCTTATAATTGTTTATTTTATGTGCAGGCGAGGCAGTCATTAACAATTATCACATCATTAAAGGATGTTTATGTTGCCAATTACTAGACTTGAATTTCAGTGCTGAGGTTAATAAGCAATTAATGTGTAAATATAGCAATTCAATAAAAATCACAGGGGGTTTCAAAGTGAAAGGTACCATTTTTACAAGGTTTACTGACTAGGCAGCACCAATCAACTAGTAACATGCAATGAACAATCCCGTGCTCTGAAGAAAAGTTTGTCCAATCTCGAAACATTAACTCTGTTTCTTGCTCCACAGATGCTGCCAGACCTGCTGAGTTTCTCCAGCAATCTCTGTGTTTGTTTCATATTTCCAGCATAGAGTCATAGAGTCCCGATACTGTGGAAACAGGCCATTCGACCCAACAAGTCCACACCGCCCATCCAAAGAGCATCCCACCTAGACCCATTCCTCTACCTCTGTATTCCCCATGTCTAACTCACCTAACCTAAACATCCCTGGACACTAGGGGCAATTTAACACGGCCAATCCACCTAGCCTGCACATCTTTAGACTGTGGCAGAAAACTGGAGCACCCACAGGAAACCCACACAGACACGGGGATAACGTGCAAACTCCACACAGACTGTTGCCCGAGGATGGAATCGAACTGGGTTTCTGGCGCTGTGAGGCAGGTTGCTTTTATTTTAGCAACTTGTGATGATTTGCAATTCATGGGATGTAAGAATTTAAGGAATAGGAGCGGGAGTCAGTTGTTCCTGCCTCAAACATGATCAGCTACTCTATAAGATCATGTCTGATCCGCTCTAACCCCAACTCCACCTTATTCCCCCATCCTTAGTACTCAAAAATCTACTGACCTCTGTCTCATTTGGGATCCAGTCTACCAAACTGTTGTTGCACTGCCTTCACTGTAAGTATTTATCTTTCAGGGTAGGGGAGTCCAAAACTAGAAGGCATAGGTTTAAGGCAAGAGGGGAAAGATTTAAAAGGGACCTGAGGGGCAACTTTTTCATGCATAGAGTGGTTTGTGTATGTAACGAGCTGCCAGAGGAAGTGCTGGAGATGGATGCAATTACAACATTTAAAAGTCATCTTTGAATCTGTGCTAACTCATTTTTGATTTATGAATGGAACCAGTTTTTCTGTATGTACTCTATCTAGACCCTTCTTGATTTTGAAAACTTCTATCAAATCTCCTCTTAGCCTTCTACTCTCTAATGAAAACAATCCAATCTATTCTCACAACGGAGGTTTCTCATCCCTGGAAGCATTCTTGTAAACCTCTTCAATCTTTCCAATGTGTTCACATTCTTCCTATAGTGTGGTGCCCAGAACTGTGTACCATACTCCAGATAATGTCTAACAAAAAGCCTTATACAATTCTTAACTTCTGTGTTTGTTCTCTGAGGCCCTATTAATAAAGTTTAGAGTACTGAAAATCTTATTAACTGTTCTTCCTGTCTGTCATTTCAACTTTAAGGACTTATGCACATATACGCTCAGGATCATCTGCTTTTGCAGTACTCTTTATTTAATGCTGTCTTTTCATATAACACCCACAAATTTTTTTGCCCCTTGTTATTTCTCAGCTTTACCCATACAGAGTCCACATGGTCAGAGCTAATATCCTTTCTCATTATTGTGTTCATTTCCTCTTTAACCAGCTATGCCACTCTACTACCTTTTCCTTTTTGCCTGTCCTTCCTAAATACTGAATAACCTGGGGAATTCAGTTCCCATCCCTGGTCACCCTGCAGCCATGTCTCTGTAATCCCAATTATATCGTACTCGTTTACATCTGAACGATTTGTTCATCCACATTATTGCAGATACTCTGTGCATTAAGGCACAAAGCCTTTAAGTTTGTCCTTCTAACAATGTTTGTCTCTCTGTTATTTTTCTCAGTAACCCTGCTTGAATCTTATCCTTGGTTTCTCTCTAAGGTTTTTGAGGAGATCTATAGCTCGGGTTGTGGATGTTGTGGTTGGTTGGCTCGCCGAGCTGGTTCATTGTTCCGCAGACGTTTCATTACCCTGCTGGGTAACATCATCAATGCAGCCTCTGATGAAGCGCCGTTGTGTTTTCCCGCCTGTTATTTAAACTCTGGGGTCTGTTGGGATGGATTACCTCACTTCTGGTTTTCCTTTGCAGTGGAGTATATATAGGGTCTAGCTCTATGTGTTTGTTGGTGGCCTTCTTAGTGGAGAACCAGGCTTCTAGGAATTCCTGTGCTTCTCTCTGCTTCACCTGTCCCAGGATCCTGGTGTTGTCCCAATTGAACTGGTGGTTTTCTGTATCCATGTGGATGGAGATGAGTGAGTATTGATCGTACCTTTTTGTTGCTAGTTGATATTCGTGTACTCTTGTGGCTAATTTTCTTCCTGTCTGTCCAATGTAACGCTTGTCGCAGTTTTTGCAAGAAATCTTGTGTATGACACTGGTTCTGCCCATAGTGGGTAGCGGGTCTTCGGTTCAGGTTACCAGTTGACATAGGGTTGATGTGGGTTTGTGTGCTACTCTGATGCCCAGTGGTTGCAGGAGTCTTGTGGTCAGTTCAGATGTGTTCCTGATGTAGGGTAGCGTGATGACTGTGTTAGGGTGGGCAGTATCTTACTGGTGTTGTTTGTGCAATAGGCATCATCTGACCCAGTTGTTCGGGTATCTGTTGTCTTTGAATACTTGGAAGAGGTACTCTTCTTCTTTTTGGTGTAGTTCCAGGTTGCTGCAGTATGTTGTTGCCTGTTTAAATAGTGCTTTCACACAACTTCATTTGTTGGTGTTACGGTGGTTGCTGTTGAAATTCAGTACTTGATTTCTCTGCCTATCACTTTTCTTATTTCCTTTACTACCTTTTGGTTTTGTCCCTGCTCCCTCTTTCTCTGGCTCCTTGCATAGATTCTCATCCCCCGGCATATTAATTTAAAGCCTCCCCAACTGCTCTCGCGATCATTCCCACTAGGAAATCAGTCCCAGTTCTGCCTAGGTGTAACCTGGTCCAATTTTTACAGGTCCTGCCTCTCCCAGAACCGGTCCCTGTGCCCCACGAATCTGAATACCTTCCCCGATGCCATCTTTTCAGCCACGTATTCATTCGATATGTCCTGTCCTTTCTCCTCTGACTAGCACGCAGCACCAGTAGTAACCCTGAGATCACTACCTATGAGGCCCAATTTCTTAACTTTCTTCCTAGCTTCCTGTATTCTGCCTGTAGGACCTCATTCCTTTTTATTTTACCTATGTCATTTGTACCGATGTGTACCACAACCACTGGCTGTTCACCCTCCCCCTCCAGAATGTCCTATACCCACCCTGAGACATCCTTGACCCTGGCACCAGGGAGGCAACACACCATCTTGGAGTCTCGTTTGCGGCCACAGAAACACCTATCTATTTGCCTTACAATTGAGTCCCCTATAACTATTGCCCTGGCACACTTGAACTTCATCAACCATCTAACTGCCCACTCCAACAACTTATCAAAGTCCCTTTGAAATTCTATATTGCCCTCCTCACAATTCACAATGCTTCCAAATTTTGTCTCATCTGTAAACTTTGAAATTGTCCCCCGTAGGCCAAGGTCTAAGCAATACCAATCCCTGGGGATAAGCCTACACTACAAACCTTTCTGGAAGTTACACACCTGGAGATGAAAGGCTTACCGACCACTTAGGGTCAGCTTGGAAAGACAATGAGCCTAGACTCTACAAAACACACTGAACTTTATTTCAAAAGCTGCTTTTGAACAACAGAGATGAGAAAATGGATTTGTAAGCAAGAAGCGGAAGACATCTCGTCTTTTCTGTCACTTCAAAGTCAGTGCCTGGTGATAAAGCAAATTGCAACTAATCACTAAGAACTCAGGAACTAAAAACTTTGCAGAACAGAAGTCAACAATTAAACAACTGAGCTTAGGTTTAAAATTTAACACCTCAAGGACCCTCAGAAATTTAAACTGCACTGTTTTTACTTTCCTGTTTATACAGATATCTTCCTCCCCCTTCTTTTTAAGTGTATTACTTGTGTTTATGAGTGTGTTTCTTCGGGCTGGTAGGTAATAAACTTCCTCCTTGTTTCACTCAAAAAAACCCTGGTAATTTGGCACCTTTATTTTAATCTATTTCATTATGTTGTAATTAAAGTGTGATAGCTGCATGCTAACAATTAAATAAAAATATTTGCAGTGTTTGAGCATGGAGCGGTTAAAAAGAAGCAAATCAATTATCCTTCCTCACCTGATTGTAACATAGTTCAAAAAGAATCCTCAGGTTTTCAGGAATGTTGCTTTTATGTTTTTATTCTTTGTAAACTAACTTGAAACTGTTCTATGTAACAGCTGCAATAGCCATTGGAGAATTGGGAGCATCATTCCTGTATCTTGGCTGGATTGGAATTCCCACACCCTTAGCGAATATTGTTCCAACACGTTACACCACCCGATTCCTCCATTTCATTTGCACTCTAATTGCACCTTTTTTTTACTTCCTCTAATTGAATTGTACCATCATGTTCTAAATAAAAGGCCGTCCTGCTGGCCGTAGCTTTATTGGACACCTGGCTGTTTTAAATGGGGGTTTATTGCTGAAACAGCTGTACAATATTTTCAACTAACCTGTTATGCGGCTTTCATTTTACACCAAGGATGAGAAAGAAACACAGCTGTGTTACAGACTTTTCAAAAAAAAAACTCAGGAGATTTTTTTTTCCCCAGCACATTTCAAGTTCTGGTTCAAGCTACCCATTGAAGCTTCCACTGAAAGCTGTCCTGGCAGCACCATTGTCAACTGAGTGCTAAGTGGTTTGGGTAAAGGAATGATTTGATTAATGAAGCAGAACTGGAGAGGCTGTCTGCTAACACCAACCCCAGGTTCCCCAAAGGGCTCTGCCAGGACACTGAATGTAATTGGTAGCCAGCAGTCAGAGACTGGAGCATATGTCTGGACATCTGGGTTAGCAGTTACAACTTTCTCTCCATGTAGATAGCAGAATGGTACGTTACACTTAAAGAGGCAATATCCTTTTTGCCAGACTCGTTAATTAGATTGTTTCAAATTACTTTGAAGTGGATAATCTGCTACTGAGGAGATGCTATTCGCTGAATATGAAGTGTTACTTCTCAGTAATTTACAGTTATAACACTTAATTCATTTTCCAAAATCTCGTAAGTTGATTTAATGCTTCATCAACTGTACAGCGGTCACACTTGTGTATTTTTGATTTTCATTTTTAGTTAATACATCAGCAAAGCAAGATTTTTTGTTTAACCGCTATGTTGCTGTCACGTCCAGGGTAATGGCCAGGCACAATGTGACACTGAAACTCAAATTGTTTGGTATATTCAAACTTTTTCAGTCCCAAAACTTACAGCTTCATTGCTGCATTATTAAATCTACACTACATAAATTGCATATTGAAACAATTTTCGTTAAAAAGTAAATTAAGTCCGAGTGGAGGGAATGGGCTTTTCCAGTCTTCAGTGCCTCCAGGCTGATCCCTTATCTGTAGAAGAGGGCAGCGCAGTGGCTCAGTGGTTAGCACTGCTGCCTCACAGTGCCAGGGACTTGGGTTTGATTCCAGTCTTGGGCGACTGTTTGTGTGGAGTTTGCACGTCCTTCCTGTGTTCAGGTGAGTTTCCTCCCACAGTCAAACTATGTGCAGATTAGGTGGATTGGCCATGCTAAATTGTCCATAGTATCCAGGGATGTGTAGACCAGTTGGATTAGCCATGGGAAATGTAGGGTTGCAGGGACTGGGTCGGGGTGGGATGATCTTCGATGTGTACTCAATGGGCTGAATGGCCTGCTTCTACATTGTAGGGATTCTATGGAGATCTCAAAATCAGAGCTTTGATCTGATCTTTAGGGATGTCTTAACTTTTAAGGTACCTTTTACCTCAAACCTGCAAGAATGTTTTGCTCCTGAACTTGTGAGAGTTATTTTGCACTTTGCTTGTAAGGGATGTGGGGGCAAAGGGGACAGGTACTGCAGATGTCGATGATCAGCCGTGATCTGTTTGTATAATATAACAGGCCTGGCAGGCTGAATGGCCTACTCCTGCACCTATTTCCAATATTTCTATGATCCTAATTGTAGGAATGTTGCTGCCACGTGCACACAGGATGAACCCTCATCCAGGATGAAAGTCTAGGGTTGGAACTGATACAAGGAACTGTGCAGAACCCCTTATACCAACGCAACCTGGTCTTTGCACAATGAAAATCTTGCCACCTGCTGCTGTACCAGGTTTTCTGTGGCATGGGGAATAATCTAGATAATTTTGGATCAAAATAACAGCAATTCCTCATAAAATATATCTCCCTGTTTGCTTAGAAACATTTGTATTGGAATTATTTCAAAGTGGAGGGTGAGAAAAGCAGAAATTGCTGAAAATATTCAGCAAGTCACGTAGGATCTGTGCAGAGAGAACCGAAATAACCCTTCCTCAGGACTGGGCATGGTTAGGGACGCTACTGGGACTGGGGAGGGAAGAAATGGACAAATGGGAAAGTCTATGATAAGGTGGAAGGTAGAAGAGAATGATCAGCAAAACATGATGGTACAAAACTCAAAATGGACAAGTAAAAGAGAAAAAAAAAGTTTCTGCTGCAGATGTGAATGGGAACAGGTAGCAAAATTTGGTAGCAAAATGGATTGAAGAAATAGCTGCCAAGTATTTGAGATCTGGATTAGAGTCCACCCTAGACTAAAATAAGTCTCCTGCTTAAGGGGCTTATTTTCTTGACTTCTTCCTTGGCTGCTGATCATTTCACAAGCAGGCAGATCTGGAAGAAGGAAAAATGAGCAGCAAAGGAAGAGGTGGCATTTGGGGTGGGGGGTGGGTATGTGTTAAATGATGGAAAGTTGCGACTCAAATCTCAGCAGCAGTGTGGCAGGGTTGGGTCTGCAACTTTTTACCCCAGTTGTGGCTATCTGCTTTGTACAGACATCCCATGGAAATTGGTGTTAGATTATTGGTAAAATATTTGAAGGATCCTTGCAAGAGGCCAAAAAGCTTCCCAGAAGATAGCTTTCATGTTTTAAACTCCACTAGACATTTTAAAGCCTTAAACTCTTCTGATTGATGTTGGAATGTAGCAACTGAAATATTCTAAAATTGCCAAATACATAGCTGCAGGCTCATATGTCCTACATTTCACTTGAGCTAACATAATTTTCTCTGGAATTGAAAACTGCACTTAACACAGAAACCATACGACATCGTGGTTGTTAAACTTAATCATTTACTTTGGCCACTTAGTGATATTCATTCCAAAGTAGTTATTTGCCAAGGCAATGCTTAAACTGTTTTATGAACTCCAGTTATTCTGAAGAAAGTTAAAACGGTTTCAATTCAGTCTCATTAAGTTGCAATAGCCTTAATTAATTAATTAACTGTATTTACTGATTTAAAAGCTTGACTTATTTCAGGCAAACCCCAATCTTCAAAGCATCTGCTCAGTCAAATCTTTGCATCAAATTAAGATTAGATTGGAACATTGTGTGCTTTTTTGTGGTGTCCCTACCTCTGAGTCAGGAGGGCCTAGGTTCAATTCCACATGTTATCATAGTAAGTGGTGTACAAGGCTTCCCTCAGTATTTCAGATCCATATACAACCCAACTGTTAGATCTTCTTATCTCTGTTTTCTCAGGGTGATTTCCCGTCCCTGATATCAGGTAGATTCCCATGGATTTTTCTGCATTTTCCCAGAAAGAGTAACTGCAGAAGAAAACATCAAAGCCCTAAGCCATAAGTATACAAAATAAATGCCAGGAGCTCATTACTTAGGAATGCAGAGCTCAATGTAAAATCTTTCTATAAAGTTGTGCACCCAATTGTGTTAATGGAAATCCAATCAAAGATTCAGGCACACCTAAGGCAATGAGCTGAAATGTTGAGACATTACATGGAACACAGCCATAAGATTGAAATCTAATTAAGCTTTTACATTTTTCCACTGTTTATATCCTAGACCTTAACAGTATTTGTCCAGAGGAACCCGCCAGAGGTGGGTTAATTAAAACCTTTGGGTTATTTATGCTTATATGGAACATCACAAAGCTGGATGTCCAAAGATGGTGGATTCCTAATTTATATCCCCTCCCAGGGTCATTTGGCTTTAAGTGTGATTTTAAGGTTGGTCAAAGTGGGTGAAGGTAAAGACCAGCATGAGTAAGAACAGAGATAACAAGGTGTGGAGCTGGATGAACACAGCAGGCCAAGCAGCATCATAGGAGCAGGAAAGCTTGACGTTTCGGGCCTAGACCCTTCATCAGAAATATTTCTGATGAA
>JAHRHZ010000144.1:80720822-80742852 GCA_024137785.1 Ginglymostoma cirratum
TCCTATGATGCTGCTTGGCCTGCTGTGTTCATCCAGCTCCACACCTTGTTATCTCGGATTCTCCAGCATCTGCAGTACCTATTACCTCTGAGTAAGAACAGAAAACTGCAGAGGTAAGATAATACTTGAAATTTTCTCTGTGAAGGCAAGGAGAGTTACAAGTGTCTTTGTGCTCTGGTCATTAGCTAAGTTTTCTTGGTCTTGTGAACAAACATTTACTCTTTAACCAAGGCCATTAAAAGAGATGAACTGCTCATTTCTCTTAGTTGTGATTCATGAGACTTTATAGTATGCCCAACTTGGTCAATCCGATCGTCCAAATATTAAGTGAGTTTGCACTTTCAAAGTGACACATTGGTCTTGGGAAAGGGATTGCATAATTCCAATTGTTTCTTTATTTTGGGAGCCAAGCATTTGCCCCATTAAGAAACAGTCTTCCATCATCAATAACCAGTTCACACAGAACCCACAAAATTTCTAGTTTTTTGATATGCTTTCTCATGTGGACATCATGATGGAGGCACGGTCATTCAACACTAATATTCACCTGATGACGGGGCTAGACTCCAAAAGTTTGTGACTTCAAATAAACCTTTTGGGCTATAACCTGGTGTCGTATGACTTCTGACTTTGTCTATCCCAGTCCAACACCAGCACCTCCACATCAACACTAATATGTTTTTGCTGACCTGTAGCAGTTCAAAATCAGGGTGGACATGATATTTCTGTACAACCATCTAATTTTATGAATCCATGAAAGGTAGAAGTAGCAGGCCATGTTAGTGCAAAATGACCCACTATGCTTCTCTCTCTGGTGGCTCGTTGTCATTTTAAGCAAACAGCCAATTTGTTTTATATTATAATTAGCATGTATTTCTGCTGAAAATTAGTTCGGTAAAGGTCAAAATTCCCCAGCAACCAGTCAAACACTGTTAAATATTGTTTTAGTGAATGATTAATATATATTTTCTAAACCTGCCTGGGACTACAGGAAGAGGGCAGAGGCCAGGTGAATAAAAGAAACTGGCTTCATTGTGGATTGATTGGCCCATAAATCACTGCACATTTTCGATAAATCATGGCAGATGGCAGAAGCAAACACAAGCTCAAGGGAAGTGACATGCTATGTGCATGATGGGAGCAGTGCACTGGAACAGACGGGTGCAAGAATAAAAGGTCACACTTTGGTGGACCACATCCACCAGAGATCTGACACAGCGACTCCACGCTCTAACCATCTTCTGGCAGCTATTCCCTGATAAAAGGGAGATGTGTAGGCTGTTAAAAAGCAGGAGCATATCCCTCACCTCTGGCTGCTTAGGGCTGTGGATTGTCTCACAAAGCCTCTTTCAACCTGACATCAATCATTTTGATTTCAGGGATTTTAGATGATTGGTGTTATCAGCTGCAGCCAAGTATGTCACCAGTACCTTATAGCCACTTTTAGACCACTGCAGGTTCAGGGAAACCCTATCACTTTCTTTACAGGCACACACTAAAGTCAGAATAAGTTACTGAACCATCATGAATAGCCCTAGCGCTGTGATTTTAACATTTAAGAATTGACTTCAGTGCAATGCACTGTTTAAATATCACTCATTCTTTCACAGACACACATTAGTGTAAGAAGTCAGTCAAGCATCAAGCAGTGTGATATTAACATTAAGCACTAACTTCAACATAATTTTACACAAAGAAACATTTAACTGCTCATCTTGTCTTAGCTTGCCTTTGCCCTTCAAACAAAATTCCGAGGATTTTCATTTTAATTAAACTTCCTCAATTCTACTCTTTCTAAACTATTCTGTAATTTGTAACCAGCCCTGCTAAATAAAACTGATTCTTTGGCCGGCTAGCACATTGCTGTTTGTGGGAGTTTACTATGAGCAAATTGGCAGCCTTATTTCTTATAATTTCCTACATTAGAAAAATCACTATGCAGAAAAGAAAGTGCTTAATTGACTGTAAAACCTTTTGGAGGAAGTTGGTGTCATAAAAGGCACGACAAATGCAAGTCTTTTTCCACTAACTCCTCACTCTCATACTCTGAAGTGAGAGAAAGTGTTTTATTTTCCCCAACTAAGTGTTCATTTGCTGAACACTGCTTGAAAAGCAATATGCTAGTTAATTGAAAGTCCAGATTCTCAGAAATAGACCTTTTCTATCATGGATGTGACTGGATCAATTTTTTTGACATGGAACAACACACTCAGACCTGGAGTGGCAGCTGGTGACCAGTGTTTCCTGGTGCAATGTTCAGTAAATTTGTTCCCATAAGCTCAGCGCTCCTTACAATCAGTGCATGTTAATTGACAGGCAGCCTATTTAACGCTGCACATTTTCACATGCCAGTAATATCAACAAGCATTCGCTGCGCTCCACTTTCTTCCATCACTGAAATTTTGATATATTTGCTTTTGAGTGCTTTTTACACTTTTTTAGTAGAGGTTACAGAATCATCCAGTTCAGAAGGAGGCCATTCACCCCATTGTGCCTGTGCTAGTTCTGATTAGTTTAACTTGATGTCCAGGTGTTAGCATGGTTATGATGGATGGGCAGGACTTGGTGCGGGTTATAGCACAGGAATAGAGTTTTAGATCATCTCAAGTGCCCAGAAAGCCTGACAGAGGCAATAATAAACAATGAACTATGGATGCTGAAGATCTGAAATGAAAACCGAAATGTTCTGAAGTTTTGAAGAAGGGCCTGTGGACCTGAAACATTAACTCAGCTTTCTATCCACAGACGTTGGCAGACCTGCTGAGTTTCTCCAGCAATTTCTGTTTTTGAAACCTCCTCAAGGAATAGGTCAGAATAAACAGTATACAAAGTAAATACTTTTTGTCAATGCATTTTATAGTCTCAGAAGGTTTAAACCCTTGGTTTATAGTATTAGAAAATTGTTTATTTTCCAATGTCTTTTCTTTGAGAATAGGGTGCTCTTTTAAAAACAGAAATAAATTGGCATCATTAGACATATGAGGATTCTTAATGTTTTCAGTTGAAAGCTGGAGCTTAATAAAAAGACGTCAGAACAAAAACATGCATCTGAAGGGGATCAAGCCAGTAAAGGTAATTGAGATTTTAATAATCATATTTAAATTCCATCTTTTCAATTAGTGTAGAAATACCAAGAGACTATAAATGTGTATTTGGCAGGAAATGTGCTCATGAATTGGCCTCAATGGCCTTTTTGGTTTCTTATGTAATTGAAGTCACAGGAGTCCATTTTTTTCATCTCAAGGACAAACTGCAAGCCTACTTATATGTAAAGCGCTGCTCAATTTGACAGGTACTGTAGCTTGCTCTATTGAGGATAGAACTATATCCATGAAGATAAAACAGTGAATAAAGAGAAGCAGATATATTATTCACTTGGATTGTCCATGATGCAACTCAAAACATCATACTTGCTTGATGACACTGTACATTCAGTCACTTTTATGGCCTGATAATAGGGATTCTGATTCTGTGACACCAGAAGTTGGTTTTGATACCGACATGCTAATGGCTTTCTCTCATTGCTCAAATTGAATCAGTTCCAGGAGTTGAAAATGTTGATAGAGAGTATAGTAAGCGGTGGATCATGAAAGAAGTCAGAAATAGCAATAATTGTTTCTTCCCAATTACCTTAGATTAGGATAGACTACACAAAATTGAAAGACAAAACAACTGCAAAATGACTTAATCAGTTCACATTTCCGGGAACAAAATTTGCACAACATACACAAATAGAAGGGAGGTGGTAACTGGATAACCTTTACTAGTGACATTGGTTCAGGTATAAATATTGGCTAGACTTTTCTGTCCTTCTTTGAATCTGTGTGTGAGATCTTTTATTTCCACTTGAAAGGGCAGAAGGCTTCTCTGATAGTACAGCACTCCCTCAGTACTGCACTGGACTCTCATCTTGGTTTTGGTGCCAAATGTCTCTAAAGTGGATCTGATATTCTGACTCAGAGGTTAGTATGCTAATATCTGAGCCCACCACCTGTCATCTAACTTGGCTAAGGTTTTGAAGGGTGCCTTTGTTGCGATGAGATTATGTTTGACCTGCACTCTGGGGCAATGTTGCGTTTGTTAACTTTATAATAGATAGCTGTGCAAAGTTAATGCTTTCAGCCTTTATTCCACTGTAGACATTACAAATACAATTAATTTGTTTTGGAGGAGGCATTGATAAACAATCATAAAAGAATCAAGCAGTCGTAGAGTCATAGAGTCATACAGCATGGAAACAAGACCCTTCCGTCCAACCATCCACACCGAACATAATCCCAAACTAACCTCTTCCCACCTGCCTGCTCCTGGCCCACATCCCTTCAAACCTTTCCTATTCATTTACTTAGCCAAATGTCTTTTAAATGTTGTAATTGTACTCACATCCAGGAAGTAAACTACCCTCTGTGTAAAATATTTGGTCCT
This sequence comes from Ginglymostoma cirratum, assembly GCA_024137785.1. Taxonomy (NCBI): domain Eukaryota; kingdom Metazoa; phylum Chordata; class Chondrichthyes; order Orectolobiformes; family Ginglymostomatidae; genus Ginglymostoma; species Ginglymostoma cirratum. The sequence continues at coordinate 80,725,248 of JAHRHZ010000144.1, forward strand.
CATATCTTTTTTGTTACTTGAACCCCTGGGTCCCTCTGTTCTACAGCACTACCCAAGGCCCTACCATTAATTATATAAGCCCTACCTTTATTTGTTGCACCAAAATGCAATATCTCACATTTGTCCAGATTGAACTCCATCTGCCATTTCTCAGCCCATTGGCCCATTTCATCAAGATCTCTTTGTAATCTTAGAAAACCGTCTTCACTGTCTACTATGCCACCAATTTTGGTGTCATCCACAAACTTGCTGACCACGCCTTCTATATTCTTATTCAAATCATTTATATGAATGACAAACAAAAGTGGACTCAGAACCAATCCCTGTGGAGCACCATTGGTCACAGCCTTCCAGTCCGAAAAGCATCCATCCACCACCACTCTCTGTCTCCTGCTGTTAAGCCAGTTATGTACTGCCAAATATTTTTGTTGCGAATGAAACTCCCTCAGAGCCAACATCTTTGTGTTATAACTATTTAGGTCTCTGGATGCAAATATGTAGGAAATTCTGGACCAATATTTTGTTTTTAATTTGCTCGAAACCTAAAAAGGTAGGACCCCAGTTGAGGATCTGTACTGAGGAAGGGGTCATGAACATTTGAACATTTAGCTGGTTTACTGGCACATCCGTTATGACCAGACCTCTGGCAAGGTTCCCTAAGTTCTTACAGTTTTAGATGGAATGCTCAAATTGTTGGGGCAGCACGGTGGCTCAGTGGTTAGCGCTGCTGCCTCACAGCGCCAGGGACCTGGGTTTGATTCCAGCCTCAGGCGTCTGTCTGTGTGGAATTTGCACATTCTCCCTGTGTCTGTGTGGGTTTCCTCTGGGTGCTCTGGTTTCCTCCCACAGTCCAAAGATGTGCAGGTTAGGTGGATTGGCCATGCTAAATTGCCTGTAGTGTTTAGGGAGGTGTAGGTTAGGTGGGTCTGGGTGGGATGCTCTGAGGTTTGGTGTGGACTTGTTGGGCCAAAGGGCCTGTTTCCACACTGTAGGGGATTCTGTTCTATGATTGTCAAGCTGCTGGTTTAGGAGGAATGAACTGACTCTATTTCTTTGTTCACCTGCCCCTCAGTTGGTTACAGCAAGATTAATTTCCATAGAATCGAGCTCATCCCAGACCAAATGAATTTATGTTTTCAAAGGAGCCAATTTAGCTGAGGTTTCTTGAGTTTGTAAAAGAGTGTGCTTTGTAGGTACTAAATGTGAGAAGAAATAATAATGCAACATCCTTGCACACAGAATAGAAATGAGAAGCAAGAGATAAAAAAACCAGTCTCTATGGGTCTTTCACAAAGAGTAAGTAACAGGAAACTGACAGTCGAACAACCTTTTTTAAGATTGTTGACCTTGCTAGTTTGCATTGTTAGTTGAAGCTCTTGGGTTCTGTTTCCTTTTCAATGGCTTGCTAACAAGTTGGCATTTAGCGCTCAAAGTAGGGAATCCTTTACCTGCAATGCAGGGGTGACAACTGGACTTTTCTTCGATTGTGAACTTCGCAGCACACGACCTTTCAAACCCAGGCTAGTGTACATGAGTAACTCAACCTATTGTCACACATGAGTACTTCAGCCTGCTGGAACACCCTTCTTGCACCAGTACACATAGACTAAGGTTGAACTGGCTTTTAACTCCTGTTCTGTGTATTCCTGAAAGAGAAGACTCAAAATATATCTCTTGCACAGATTTTTGTGTTTGCTCTCAAAATGTTGATGGTCGATGATAACTTTCAGGAGATTACAGTTCAGTTTGACATGCAGTCCTCCCTTTTAAGACCATTTTTTAAAAACATCCTTGACACTTTGGCAAATGAAGCTAGACATTCTAGAACCCCTTTCTCCAGACAGACGGGGAATTTACATTCGCAGTCAGCTTTTGGATGTCCTTTAAAAAAGACACAATGCAATTAAGATTTTTATCTTTATTTATTCATTCGGGGGAGGAGAGCATCGCTGGCTAGGCTGCATTTATTGCCCACCCCTAATTGCCCAGAGGCCAGTTATGAGTCAACCACATTGCTGTGGGCCTGGAGTCACATGCAGGCCAGACCAGGTAAGGATGACAGTTTCCTTCCCTAAAGGACATTAGTGAACCAGAACTGTGGTTACGATTTGTGGTCATGACAAATCCCACTCCTGGGCTATTTTTACAGAAGCAGAAAGGAGAGTAGCCAATTAAGAAACTTTAAAGGGCAATGGAGGCTGACTGTGAGAAACTGACTGGAAGTTTCCTGTTGGCCCCCAAGTCTCCCGAATCAGCAGTCAGTTGCTTAGGGGAGATTGGTCACTGTTGCAGCCACAGGTCGCCATGTGTAGTTGGAACTCCTCCACATTGGTGGCTCAGTTGCAGAAGGTGCATTAACATTCAAATCAATTGAGAATTTGGAGAAAGGGAATGCCAAAGTGGAGATACTGTCTATCTATCTCACTGTGAGTTGGTCCATCTTCAAAGCTGGGTGACCTGCTTTGACTCTTCAGCTTCGACAACCTGCCTGTTATCCGTAACTGGATAGGAAGCCTGTCCTCTGGGTCTCCCAACTGTCCGATTTGGGAGAATCACTGGCAATGACTCTCCTCCTCACAGTGCGGGTCTGCGACTCCCATTTGACTCCAATGTTAAGGCCCTGGTCCAAACGGAAAAAAAAAATTGTGCCCCGGTAATTGGAAATGCAAAACACAAAAATCTCGATATCAGTAAGGGCAAAGATGTTTGGAAAATGCGCAGTCATTATGCTAAGGGGGATATCATCACTAAATTGGAAGTCAGCAAAATGTTTTCCAATCCATTTCTATGGATCAATAGCATGATTTTGGGAATAATAAAACGGTTAGCCTGAGGTTTATAGTGTAAAAGATATTGAAATCTATTGCAACAGTGCTAATTCAAGAGGACCAATCAAAACTAAAGGCATTAAATGGAAATTTGTGGAGGTCAGATTGCCCCTCATAAATCTGCCTTTAACCTTTTGCTTTTCCCATTGATTTCCATCCTTATCTCTCTTCTCCTGAAACCAGGCTATTACATCAGACCCACTACTGGCCCCGAGTTTTACCAGCTCAGGCAAATAGCCATTGCTCATAGGTTTGTGAGCAGGGAATGATAATAGACTATGTGGCTGCGGGGATCAACATAGCTGAAAGCAATTCTATTGTAAAATAGAATTGCATCGGCCTATAGTGACACACCTTGCTGGAGGGGGTTTCAGAACGATTGAGGCATTTGCGTTTTAATCATACATGCACACTACCAATTTGGGTTGAACCTGGTTTTGAATTTCACCAGTTGTAATGTCAACTTTAGGTAAAATTGGGGCTGATTAGATTGGAGCGATCACAGTACGGTCGAACCTAAAATACAGATGGAGCGTGAGAATGTTAAATCCAGTACCTATGCCCCGTGCTTAAACAAAGGAGACTATGAAGGAATGAGGGAGGAGTTAGCTAAGGTAGAATGGGAGCAAAAACTTTATGGTGGGTCAATTGAGGAACAGTGGAGGACTTTCAAAACAATTTTTCACAGTGCTCAGCAGAAGTATATTCCAGTGATAAGGAAGAACTGTAGGAAAAGAGACAACCAGCCATGGATGCCTAAGGAAATAAAGAAAAGTATCAGATTGAAAAAAAAACACATACAAAAAACAGCAACGAGTAGTGGGAAACTAGTCGACTGGGAAATCTTTAAAGGCCAACAGAAAGCCACAAAAAAAGGTCATAAAGAAAAGTAAGATAGATTATGAGAGTAAACTAGCTCAGAATATAAAAACAGGCAGCAAAAGTTTCTATAAATATGTAAATCATAAAAGAGTGGCGAAGGTAAACATAGGTCCTTTAGAGGATGAGAAGGCCAATTTAATAACTGGGAATGAGGAAATAGCTGAGACATTAAACAGTTATTTTGTGTCGGTCCTCACATTGGAAGACACAAATAACATGCCAGAAACTAATGGCAAGAAGGTTATAGCAGGTGAGGACCTAGAAACTATCACTATCAGTAAGGAGGCAGTGCTGGGCAAGCTAAAGGGGCTAAAGGTAGACAAATCTCCTGGCCCTGATGAAATGCATCCCAGGGTACTAAAAGAGGTGATGGGGGAAATAGCAAATGCAGTAGTAATTATTTACCAAAATTCACTAGACTCTGGGGTGGTTCCTGCAGATTGGAAAACAGCCAATGCGACGCCACTGTTTAAAAAAGGACGTAGACAAAAAGCAGGTAATTATAGGCCAGTTAGCTTAACTTTGGTAGTGGGGAAAATGCTTGAATCTATCATTAAGGAAGAAATAGCAAGACATCTGGATAAAAATTGTCCCATTGGGAATACCCAGCATGGGTTCATGAAGGGTAGGTCATGTTTAACTAATTTGGTGGAATTCTTTAAGGACATTACTTGCATGGTGGACAATGGGGAACCTGTGGATGTGGTGTATCTGGGTTTCTAGAAGACATTTGACAAGGTGCCACACCAAAGGCTGCTACATAAGATAAAGTTGCATGGTATTACAGGTAATGTATTGGCATGGATAGAGGATTGGTTGACCAGTAGAAAGGAAAGAGTAGGGGTAAATGGGTGTTCTTCTGGTTGGCGGTCAATGGCCAGTGGTGTGCCTGGAGGATCAGTGTTGGGACTGCAATTGTTTACAATTTACATAGATGATTTGGAGTTGGGGACTAAGTGTGGTGTGTCAAAATTTGCAGATGACACTAAGGTGAGTGGTAGAGCAAAGTGTGCAGGAGATACTGAAAGTCTGCAGAGGGATATAGGTAGTCTAAGTGAGTGGGCAAAGGTCTGGCAGACGGAGTACAATGTTGATAAGCGTGAGGTCATCCATTTTGGTAGGAATAACAGCAAAATGGACTAGGATCCGCATCCCTGTATTCCCTTCCTGTTCATGTAATCGTCCAGGTGCTTCTTGAATGCTGCTACTGTGTCCACTTCCACTACCTCCTCTGGCAATGCATTCCAGGCACTCACCACACTTCGTGTGAAAAACCTGCCTCATACATCTCTTTAAGACATGCCCCCCTTGCACCTGAACCTAGTAATTGCCCCCTCCACCCTGGGAAACGACTCATACTTTCCACTCTATACATGCCATTCACAATCTTATAAACTTCTTTCAGGTTGCCCCTCAACCTCTAACATTCCAGTGAGATCAAACCCAATCTATCCAACCTTTCTTACAAACTAAAATCCCCAAACCAGACAACATCCTAGTAAACCTTTTCTGTACCTTCCCCAAAGCATCCACATCTTTCTGGTAAGGTGGTGGCCAGAACTATACATAACATTCCAAGCGTGGCCTAACTAAATTTCTATAAAGCTGCAGCGTAACTTCGCTATCCTTATACTGAATGCCACTTCTAATGAAGGCAAGCATGCCATTAGCCTTTATCACCACCTTATCTACCTATGCTACAACCTTCAGTGATCTTTAGATCTACACATCCCGATCCGTCTGCATATCAACACTCCTAAGGGTTCTGCCATTCACTGTATAATTTCCAACTGTAGTTAACCTTCCAAAATGCATCGCTTCACTTTTATCTGGATTAAGCTCCATCTGCCATTTTTCTGCCCATGCCACCAACTGAACTATATCCTGCCATATCCTCTGACAATCCGCCTCACAATCCATAACTCCACCAATCTTTGTATCGTCTTGGAGGGGAATTTGCAGGTAGTGGTGTTTCTGTGTATCTACTGCCTTTGTCCTTTTAGATGGAAGTGGTTGTGGGTTTGAAAGTTGCTGTCTGAGGATCTTATAGATAGTACACACTGCTGCTACTAAGCAATGGTGGTGGAGGGAACGGATTCTCGAGGTGTGGTACCAGTTGAGCAGGCTGCTTCATCTTGGATGGTATCAAGCTTCTTGAGTGCTGATGTAGCTGTAGCCATCCAGGCAAGCGGGACATATTCCATCACACTCCTGACTTGTGCCTTGTAAATGATGGACAGGTTCTGGGGAGTCAGCAGGTGAGTTACTCATCAGAATATTCCTAGCCTATGACCTGCTCTTGTGGCCATTGTGCTTATGTGGTAAGTCCAACTGAGTTTCCGGTCAATGATAAGCCCCAGGACGTTGATAGTGGGGGATTAGGTAATGGTAGCAGCATTGAATGTCAAGGGGAGGTAATAAGATTGTCTCTTATTGGAGATGGTCATTGCCTGACATCAGTGTGGTGCAAATCTTACATGCCACTTGTCAGTCCAAGCCTCGATATTGTGCAGATCTTGTTGCATTTGAACGTGCACAGCTTCAGTGTCTGAAGAGTTGCAAATGGTGCTGAACATTGTGCTATCATTGGTGAACATCCCCACTTCTGACCTTGTCATGGAAGGAAGGTCATTGATGAGGCATTTGAAGATGGTTGGGCCTCGGACACTACCCTTAGTAACTCCTACAGAGATAAACTGGAGCTGAGATGACTGACCTCCATCTTTAGCTGCTTCTTTGACAGAAAAACACTCCACAGAGGCCAGTATCCCATCACCAAGTCACCATTTATTAATACATGGAGAACCCTTGACACTGATCCAGCTCCCTCAGAACCAGCTCTCAGAGTGAACAAGATGTCTGAACTCCTGTTCTTATCTGTCGGTCAGAAGTTCCTGATTGGAACAGATTAACAGTCCCACATTAGGGAACACATATTCTACAGGTCCACCTGGCTGACATCATTACAATCACTACAGGCACAGGAACACCAACGCTGCACACAAAACTCTGCCAAGTGAGAGAGACAGTTTGATACAGGAGACAAAGTTTGGCGTAAGAACTATGGAAATGGTCCCCCATGGGTAAAAGGCATTGTCGATGCAAGGTCAGGACCAGTGGCATGTCAAGTTCAGGAATGTGCAATGGTGCTAAACAACTGCGCGGACCATGTGAAAGTCACATATTAAGATAGTGCAAGGGCAAAACATGTCCTGCCCCTCAAAGTAGTTGGAAAGGCTGCCAGAAAGTATGGGTTCACCATCTCTGTCAAGCATTAATAAGTCCTCTGACTCGGAATTGGACATGTCAGACGTAGCCACTTAGACTCCTTTGCGTCTAAGAAGAAGAGGATGAAAGTCTACTGAGGCACTCCTGGCACAAGACACAAGCTCTTGTGCTTTACACACCACCTGTATCGAACACCGAATCACAGAAACCTGACCCGGTGCTAAAACGCCCCAAGAGAAAAAGAACTGGCCTATGTCCTTGGACTCATTGTGGGCAGGATGATTGTAACCAGGTCAGCCAGGTGGATGTCATAGAATATGAGTTCCCCAGTTGGAGCAGTTAATCTAGTCCAATCAGATTGATGGATAAAAAGTAGACTGTCAGAGATAGTGATGCTCTGAGAACTGTCTCTGAAGAGGCAGTACTAGAGTCAAGGACTGTTCATGTGTAAATAAAGGGTGACTAAGTGATGGGATACTGGCCTCTGTGGAGTCATTTCAGAGGCTGAGTATGTTTTCCCTCTTCTTGGTTCCCTCACCACCTGCTGCAGATGAAAACTTACAACTCATGCCCTTTTGGACTCAACCAGTTTGATCAGTCGTGCTGCTGCCGAGCCAGTCAGTGGTGGATATTGAAACTCCCCCATCCAGAGTACATTTTGTGCCCTTGCCACCCTAAGAGTTTCCTCCAAGCATTGTTCAACATGGAGGAGTGCTGATTTGTCAGCCAAGGGAGGATGGTACGTGGTAGTCAGTAGGAGATTTCCTTGCCCAAGTTTAACCTGAAGTCATGAGATTTCATCGGGTCTGGAGTCAATCTTAAGGACACCCTTGGTAATTACTTCTGGACTGGATACCACTGTGCCACCGCATCTGCTGGGTCTGTCCTGCCGGTGGGACAGGACATTTCCAGGGATGGCAATGGTGGTGTTTGGGACATTCCCTACAATGTATGATTCCATGAGTATGACTATATCATGTTATTGTTTGACGAACTTGTGAGACAGTTCTTCAAATTTTGGCACAAACCTCCAGATGTTAGCAAGGAGGACTTTCCAGATTCAATAGGGCTGTTTCTGCTGTTGTCTTTTCCGGTGCCTAGGTTGATGCCGGATAGTCCATTCAGTTTCGTTTCGTTCTTGAGACTTCATAGCAATACACACCACTGAGTGGCTTGCTAGGCCATTTCAGAGAAAAGTTCAGAGTCAACCACGTTGCTGTGGGTCTGGAGTCACACGTAGGCCAGAACAAATGAGGATGGCAGATTTCCTTACCCGAAGAACATTAGTGAACAAGATGGGCTTTTTCTCAAAAATCAACAAGGGTTTCATGTTCATCAGTTGAGTTTTAATTCCAGATTTTTTTTATTGAATTCAAATTTCACCATCTGCTGTAGTGGGGTTCAAACCCAGGTCCCCAGAATATTAGCTGAGTTTCTAGGCTAATAGAGTAGTGATAATACCACTTAGCTTACCAAAACAGTTTTGGTATGGAAGGGCGAAATGTGTCAGCAAAGGTTTGGAGGGCCAAAGGGCCTGTTCCTGTGCTGCATTGTTCTTTATTCAAGATCCTTACCATTCTGACTTGGAAATATATTGCCGTTCCTTTACTGACACTTGGGTCAAAATCCTAGAATTTTCTCCATGGGCGTTGTGGATCAAGCTACAACACGTGAATGCAGACATTCAAGGAGGCAGCTCTCTATGACCTTCTCAAGGGCAACGAGGGGCGGGCAGTAAATGCTGGCCAGTTGGCGAAGCCCATGTGCTTCTTGCCATGTATGAATAAATAAAAAACATTTTGCCTAGAATATTGTTAACAGTTTGGTCCCTTTATCTAAGGAAATATGTGCTGACGTTGCATGTAGTCCAGATAAGGTTCCCTAGGTGATGTTTTCTTATGAGGAGACATTGAGTAGGTTGGGTCTGTCCTGATTGGAGTTGAGAAGAATGCGACGCAGCCTTATTGATGTATATAGCTACTCAAGTGCTTGACAGGCTAAATGTGGAACGATTGTTTCACCTTCTGGGAGACCCTAGGACCAGAGACAGAATCTTAGAGTGAAGGGTCAGCAGTTTAAGACAGAGATGAGGAGGAATTCCTTCTCTCTGAGGTTGGTGGATTTGCAGAATTCTTTACCATGGAGAGCTGCAAGTCTGGGTTGTTAAGTAAGTTCGAGGCTGAGATCAACAAATATTTAATCAGCAAGGGAATCAAGCATGATGGGAAAAAGCTACGAAAGTGGAATTGAGGATTATTCAATTAGCCATGATGTTATTGAATGGTAAAGCAGTCACGATGGGCTGAATAGGCTACTTCTGCTCCTGCGTCTTATGGTATTAACACCTGAAGGTGTCAAGGGAACTTCAAACAGACTGACTCTGATTACTTGTGACCAAAAAGATTGTGAGGGGCCAATAACCCTCTGCATTACAAGAAGAGACTGCTGAGGATTATGTCCCAGACTTCAGACACATTTTGTGGCTTTCCTTTTAAGAATTTGCAAGGGGTTAAAAAGCCAGTTTAAATGCTGCTGAGTATGCTGGTAATTCACATTCACATGTGTACTAACCTGGGTTCAAGTGTTAACATGCTGTGAAAGTCACAGTTAAAGAACTATTCTCTGTGATCCCAGTCACCCCTTGATGCAGGTAGAGAACTTCTCTCGCTCTGAATACCAGACATTAGCTAGCCAGACAAAAGAAAAACAAGATAACGAAAGGACTCTCTATCACCCTGAATGCTGGATTTCAATTATGATCAAAAAGAATCAGAACTACAGGATCTCAATTACCTGCAAAACTAAGGATCGTGAAATTGTCTATCTGCCAACAAAAGTGCCACTGGTAATCTCCAATACAATGGCTGCAATGTTCAACTAATCACTCTTTGTGAACAGTTCAGGGACACGTCCCTATTTTTTTCTTTAATCCTTTTGGACCTTTTATCATTTTACTTCTAATCTGTGGATGTAGTTTGTGTTAGTAATTTTTCTTACATTTAGTCATTCACTCCTTGCAAGTTCAAGAAATTATGGTTAAATTACATCCTTTATAAACATGCGTTCATTTGGTTTGGGAGAAATGTACGTACAAAGGAACATATCCACTTTTATATCAACAGGGTTGTGACCAAATAAGGGAGCAGCTGAATAAAGATGGGATTCAGGTCATCCCTTCTCACCCTTGGAGCTTAATGATTTGGGATAATCTGACTGGAATCATAACAAATTGGAGAAACTCACTTGGGGTTTAGGCATGTCACTCCTTTCTATCATTATGCCATAATCTTGGTGTCAACCTGTTGTAGTGTTGTGTGTCAGAAGTCAGTGACAGAATAAATTGTCAACTCTATTTAGGAAAACAGAACACATCACCAGTTGAAGAAGAATCATTTTCTCATCTGTCTCTATCAGCCCGAACAAGTTCATCCAGGACTAGAATCGGCCAGCAGTCCAGTGTGACAGTTGAGGTAAATGTTCAGCGTGCCAGCAAGTCTTGCCACATATTCCAGACCTGGGACCTGTAAAAATGCCTTAAGATTGACTGAAAAGAACTTTTTTTATTTCAGGCTGTTTTTAAGGAGGCTTAAAGGCAAATCTCGAGCATATTCTGGGGGGTAGCTGTCATTTCTCACTCTCTCACATGTGTACCTAAATTTCTTCCAAATTAATTCATCTAATTCAGAGGTACATTGTTTTTCATCCCTCTATTTCCTTAGAATTTATTTCTGGGTCATCTGAAATTAACTATTAATATTACCTGCTGAACTGCATAGCATTTTTCCTTTAAAATACACGGGCAAGCAGATGCTGAGTTCCTCATAAGGCTATTCATTCCAGATTGCATTGACTTGGCAGTATAGTTCAGCGTTCTGTTCGTTTTATTGATTGCATACCTTGAGCGCAGTCAAACATGGAGCCTAACATCTCCAAATCTCCTGTAGCCTGTCCCCTGACCAATTCAAACCATTCATTGAACAAATGTGTCCCTCATTCTTTATTTGAATCTGTAATAGAATTGCCTTTACCTGTATCAATTTTCACTCTTGTTCTTCCCCTTTTGCCTTGCACAGTGTTCAGAATACAACACTTTAATACTCTCTGATATCAGTAGCTCACACCTAACTTACTTATTTTGCAAAATAATTCAGCATTCAGTAACGATATTAAAGAACTGACATGCAAAGCACACAACCAACCACCTACCTGGATGACACACGCACATACATGTCTATGTTGCTCCAGGGCCTGCTTTGTAACTGTCAGTGGAATATACTTCAATGTCTGGAAGTTGAGGTGCACCAAGATTGCTACAAACATGTGGCACCTAACTTGAACGCAGATCAGGCGCTAGCACCTGATGAAATTGGGGTTAACCTGCATCTCCCTGCTGTCCTTTCTTTTTTGGCACAAATAAGATAGGCTGGTGGATGAACCTAATAAAAAAATGTCACATCGTCTAACAGAACTTAAGTGTTGCAACCTGTGCAATTTAACAGCAAAAATGCATGCCAAACAGATTGTAGTGATTTTAATGACAACAAGCAAGTGCCCCTTTTCAGTGGCACTGGAACTGATCATCTTCCACCCTGTGCCATCTCATGACTTGTGGGTGGGTTTAGGAAGTAACAGTGGGCACACTAGATCTGACAAAAAGGGCATTTCGATGCAAAATACTTTATGGGCCCTCATTTTGTTACACTAACTAGACTGTCTCCAGTCTCCGGACATGTAAATCAAGGCCCATTCAGGAATCATAAGGGACAAGTTGCTGTGATTTCTTTAGTATAGTTGCTGAAAAAAGAGACATGCTGTTGAATTTTTTGTCTCATACTAAATGACTATAGAATCACGACAATACCAAATCTCATGTGGAATAACAATTTTTTGCTACGTTCATCTGTATGAGAAAGTTGGCAAGTGGAATCTGACTGGTAGCGGTGTTGCTGTGGAGAATACACCAATTAACTGTTCGCTGGTGCATTCTCCATGGCTATGCTTTACCAATTAGAGACCATTTTGCCATCCTATCAACCCCCTCTTCTAATGCAGTCTACTTTCTGTAATGAAATGAGGGCCCATAATGCATTTATGATCCAAATGTTCTCTCTTTAGGATTCAATGTGACCTCTGTTATTCCTTAAATCCACTAACGAATGTAGATTTAGATGTACGCTTACAATGCCAAGACATGCAAGTCTGTGGGCCAAGTACTGGAAAGTGGGATTAGAATAGCTTTTGACCAGCGTAGACTCGATGGGCCAAAGGACCTATTTCAGTGTTATGGATGTCTCATGAGGTGACACAAGGTGGAAGGTGATCTGTTCCAGTGCTACCGTTGTCATCAAAATCACAATGAACTGGTATGCATTTTGATGTTAAATTGGGTGATATTGAATGTGTGTTTACTTAGGAGAACTAACCAACTATAAATGGGAAAGGGGATGCAAGGCAGAAACACTAATCAGTTCCAAAACTGAAATGTTTCTGCTATTCCATTCTCGTCAGATGAAGAGGAAAATGAGAAACAACACAGCAGTGCCTGTTATGGTTAAAGTTATAATAGTCATTAGCTTCACAGTTTCTTTGAGATAGTAACAGGAAGTATCGGAAACTTTGTTTGAACTGCACTCCATATGTGTATTGAACAGGTGACTGATGTTACAGTAAGTTCACGATGTTTCTTGTGGATAACTGAATCCATAACGTAGTTCTCTAGGGTTCATATACATTGTGGGATTCAGCCAAGTCCTAGTTCAGCCTCGAATAATCATGTGCCCTGCAAACAAGGTGATGCTGTCCATGAATGGTGAGGGCTTCCATTCCCTTGATGTGCAGTTGGTCTTTGAATGGTACAGCTATGGCACAGCATGCAGTCATCTGCATTTTGTTATGACAACTGCCATGGTGCAATTATATTTTACCTCAGTTCCATTTGCCACATCTGGCCACACACTGAAACAAGTGAAACGTTCAACAAAACTGAGGTCTAGTGCAACCAGTACGTTCATTTCCATGTATTGTTTTATGATTTTCCCTCCTATGAACCAAAACTAAGCTCTGCATATGTGTTTAATGGCAGCAGTAAAGTACACACACTCTCTGCCCAAAATACAGTACGACCAAATCGTTGAACCATAGGAAGCTGACGACACAGAAAGAGGGCACTTGGTCTATTGTGTCTGCGCCAGCTGGCTAATGAGACACGCAACTTCATCTCACCTTCTAGCCTTGGTCTGCAGGTTACGGCACTTGACTTGCAGATCCTGACATCATTTGAATGAGGACTTATTACCTCCTCAGGCAATGAACTCCAGACCCCTAACAGCCTTTGGCTGAAAACGTCTTCCTCATCTTCCTTCCTACCCTTCCACCAATCAGTTTAAACGTGCAACTTTAAATCACTTAGTTGACCTGTCTCCATGCCCTTCTCATCCACTCTCTCCAGGTCCCTCACAATTTTGCACACCTCAGCCAAATCTCCATTCAGCCTGCTGTGTTCTAAGGAGAACAAACACTGCCCATCCAATCATTCCTTAAAGGAACATTTTGGCACAATCTTCATAAATCTTCATTGTATCTTCTCTACTGCAAATATATCTTTTCTGCATTGAATTGAACAGAACTGCACACAGCACTGAAGTTGTGATCTAATGATTTATATCATCCCCGCATACCTTCCCTGCTCTTATAGTCTATACTGTGGCTAATATAGAAAAAGGATGCATGTACCTTCTTAAATGACACATAGATCTGTCCTGCTACCTTCAGGGATCTGTGGATATTCAATCCAGGGTTCATTTTTCCTGTACACTTGTCTGCATTCTCTTATTAATTGTATATTTCTTTGTCTTGTTTGAGCTCCTTAAATACATCAGCTCCTACATCATTCATACAAGGCTCTGGGTTGAGTAGCCTTTTGAATGAATTGGAGTACTCAAACAACAGATCTGTTGTGTGAACAGACTTATTGCATTCACTTGACCAGGATTATGGGTGAAGTCAGCATGGGGGTGGGAGGCAGGGTTGTGCGGGAAGTCAGCAATGAGGAAAGGTGCAGGATTATGGGGGCTGTCAGCAATGAGGAGGGGTGGTAGATTTGTGGGGGAGGTCAGCAATGGGCGAGCAGGATTTTGGGGGAGGTCAACAATGATGAGGGGGAACAGGATGTTGGGGGAGACAACAGGGCAGCAGCAGGGGGGCAACAGGATGGTGGTGGGGGGGGCAGGACAGTGGCGGTGGATCAGGATAGTGGGGAGGCAGGAAGATGGGTGGGAGCAGGACTGTGGGGATTGCAGGACATTGAGGTGGAGGGGGTACAACAGGATGGTCGGGGCAGCAAGACTAGCGAATGTAAGGGTCATGGTCAATGGTGAAAGAAGAAGAGAGCAGCCAATAGAATGACAAGGGAGAAGCAGAAAATTGGGTGCTCTTAGTCTGGGCCCAACTCTGCCTCCAGTTCCATCTCCGGTTCTGGTTTCAGCTCTGGTTCCAGATCATGTTTCAGTTCTCATTCTGGTTTTGATAACATTTCCATTTCTGGTTGCGGTTCCTGTTTCAGTGCGGTGTGGGTGCACATTGATGGCACCAATGGCATGATTTCCTATTCCAGTGTTCCAAACAAAGGTGCTGGTGTTGGGCTAAGGTAGGCAAAGTCAGAAGTCACACCACACCAGGTTGTAGTCCAGTAGATTTGTTTGAAATCACAAGCTTTTGGAGCACTCTCCCTTCAGCAGGTGAAAGCCTTATCGCCTGAAGAAGGAGCAGCGCTACGAAAGCTTGTGATTTTAAATGAACCTGGTGTCGCAACTTCTGATAGTGTTGGTAAGAAATAGACTGTTTAAATAAGGCCAAAATATACCACAGAGAGAACAAATCAATTCCATTCCTCCCCACAATGGAGGAGTATTCGGATTTATTTGCTGAGCAGGGCACAGTAAGTGATAAGTCAGAATAAGGTTTCCTTTCCTATGTTGGACCTGGTGCCTTGAGGCCCAGAGTCAATGTTGAGGAATCCAAGGGCAACACTTTTAATTGAATATCACTGATCTGCCCTCCCTGCTGGTTGAGATTGGACATACCCAGTGATAGTTGTGGCTGTATCTGGAGCATTGTAAGTATGTTTATGTTAGGCTGTCACTTATAGTAATTGAATTTAAATAGCCCCTAGCTGCTGCAGTAGGGTTTGAACCCCTGTCCTCAGAGCTTGAACTCGGACCTCTAGATTACTAGGCTATTGACATAATTGCAATGCCACCGTTTCCCTGTACCGTGAATGCTTTGTATCCGTTTGCAAGAATAGGCTTGATGTATTAGACACAAACAGATGCAATTCCTTCTGGCTGCTGTTAATTAATTCCTTATGAGGAGGGCAGGCTTTACCTCAAGAGCAAGAGTTTATATGGTAGTGAGGATAGATGAGGTCACAGTTGTCTACTACGCTTAGCACCAGTACAATTGTTTGCTTATTTTTTGTTCCTCCCACTCATTCACTGAATCATTCAGTGACACACAAATCTCTTGTGATATAGGTCTGCCAGAAGAGGTCTCCCACAGCCTGCCTTATAAAGTGTTTTGCTATTTGCTTCCCAAAGGCCTGCTGCGTCTGCTGCACTTTACAGCATGTTGCATTGCTTACCCACATGAGTTCCAGTACAAGTATGCTGGCTTTTTAAAAATTCATGCATTCGCATGGTGTGCACATCACTGCCAAGGCCAGCAATGGTTACCCACTCCTAAATGCCCTTGAGGAAGTAGTATTGAACCATCATCTTGAATGACTGTGATTCTACTTGGATATAATCATTTCATAGAATCCCTACAGTGAGGAAACAGACCCTTCAGCCCAACAACTCCACACCAAACCGGCACACAGCATCTCACTCAGACCCAACCCCCTACCGTTTCCCTGTAACCCTGCATTTCCCATGGCTAACACACCTAATTTACACATCCCTGAACACTATGAGAAATTTATCGTGGCCAATCCTCCTAGCCTGCCCATCTTTGGACTGTGGGAGGTAACCGGAGCACCCAGAGGAAACCCACGCAGACACGGGGAGAACGTGCAAACACCCACAGACAGTCACCCAAGGGTGGAATCGAATCTGGGTCCCTGGCGTGAGGCAGCAGTGCTAACCACTGAGCCACCCTACCGTCCCATGCCAAAAGTGCTCCAACAACATTGTTAAGCTGGAAATTCCAGGATCTTACCCACTGACAATGCATAAATATGACAAAATATTTCCAATTTCCACTTCTGCTTTTATTCTGAATGAAAGATTATTGCTGAGTGAGTTGAAGATGGTTTGAGCTAAGGCGATACTCAAGAGCTTCTGTTGCAGTGTCTGTTACACAAGACATTGGTTCTGAATAGGTTAATACAGAGGACTGCAGTAAACTCCACTCAACCTGTTGACAGCATAAAGACTTAGGTGGGGAGAAGCAGAACATTTTAGGAACTTGAAGGGACAGATTTATTATCCTATGTCTCCCGATAATTACTGTAACAGTGCCTACCTGGGGAAAAATGGTGACACAGTGACAATGTTACTTGGCTGGTAATTCTAGACAGTCTGGCTACTATGCTCAGTGCACTGGGTTTAAATCCCATTACAGTAGCTGGTGGGATTTGGGTTCAGTCCAAATGGAATTGAAAGCTAATATCAAAGATGATGACTCTGAATTTATCACCAACTGTTGTAAAAAACCCATCTAAGACTACAAGACGTATTCTGCCCATTGAGTTTCCTCTGGCATTCAATGAGATCATGGTTGATCTGATAATCCTCAGCTCCACTTTCCTGCCTTTTCCCCATAACCCCCGAATCCCTCACTGATTAAGAATCTATCTATCTCAGCCTTGAATATACTTAATGACCCAGCTTCAACAGCCCTTTGCGGTAAAAAATTCCACAGATTCACTACCCTCTGAGAGAAGAAATTCCACTTCATCTCTGTCTTTAAGAACATAAGAAAATAAGAATAGGAGCAGGAGTAGTCTATCTGGCCCATCGGGCCTGCGCCATCATTTAATAAGATCATGGCTGATCTTTTTGTGGACTCAGCTCCGCATACCTGCTCACTCACCATAAACCTTTAATTCCTTTACTGTTCAAAACTCTATCTTTCCCTTAAAAACATTGATAGATGTAGCCTCAATTACTTCTCTGGGCAGGAAATTCCAACGATTCACAACCCTTTGGTTGAAGAATTTCCTCCTCAGTTCAGTCCTAAATCTGCTTCCCCTTATTTTGAGGCAATGCCCTCTTGTTCTACTTTCACCAGTGGAAACAACCTCCCTGCTTCTGTCTTGTCTATTCACTTCATAATTATACATGTTTCTATAAGATCCCCCTCATTCTTCTAAATTCCAATGAGTAAAGTCTCAGTCTACTCAACCTCTCCTCATAAGCCAACCCTCTCTGTTTTAGAATCGACCTTGTGAACCTTTTCTGCACTCCCTCCAGTGCCTGCACATCTTTTGTTAATTAAAGAGACCAAAACAGTACACTGTACTCCAGGGATAAAAGGTACTGCAGATGCTGGAGAATCCGAGATAACGAGCATGGGGCTGGATGAACACAGCAGGTCAAGCAGCATCATAGGAGCAGGAAAACTTGACGTTTCGGGCCTAAACCCTTCTTTCTGATGAAGGGTTTAGGCCC
>JAHRHZ010000144.1:80743252-80765786 GCA_024137785.1 Ginglymostoma cirratum
TTCATCCAGCCCCATGCTTGTTATCACTGTACTCCAGGTGTAGCCTCACCAGCACTCTATACAGCAGCAGCATAGCCTCCCTATTTTTAAAGTCCACCCCTCCAGTAATGAAGGACAATATTCCATTTGCCTTCTTAATTACCTGCCTCACCTGCAAACCAACTTTTTGTCATTCGTCCATAAGGACACCCACGTCCCTCTGCATAGCAGCATGACACAATTTTTCACCCTTTAAATAATTGAGTATTTTGCTGTTATTCCTATCGAAATGGATGGCCTCACATTTACCAACATTTGTACTCCATCTGCCAGACCTTTGCCCACTCACTTAACCTATCTATATCCCTCTGCAAACTTTCAGTATCCTCTGCACACTTTGCCCTACCACCCATGTTTGTGTCTGTGTCTGTGTCTGTGTCTGTGAACTTTGACACACTTCACTTGGTCCCCAACTCTAAATCATCTAAGCAAATTGTAAACAATCTATGTAACTGGTAAACAAATGTGCAACTGCTTATTCTAGGGTTATGTTCTCTGGCTCTGGACTTCCCCACAGTAGGAAACAACCTTTCCACATTGTCTAAGAATCTTGTGTGTTTCATTAAGGTTGCTTCTCAGTCTTCTAAATTCCAATGAGTACATGCCCAACTTACTTAACCTCTCCTCATAAAATAATCCCTCCATGCCTGGTATTGGCCTACTGAACCTACCCTGGGCTGTCTCCAATACCAAAATATCTTTCCTTAGATAAACATTCCAAACAAAACTGTTCACAGTATTCCAAATGTGATTTAACTAGTGCCTTGTATAGTTTTAGAAAAACCTTCCTACTGTTATACTCCATTCCGTTTAAAATAAAGATCAATGGTCCAGTTGTCTTCCCAGTTATCTGCTGAAGTTGGATGCAAGATTTTTGTGCTTCATGGATGTGGCTTCCCAAATCCCTCTTATTTTTAGCTCTCTACAGTCTTTCTCCATTCAAATAATATTCAGCTTCTCCATTATTCCTACTAAAGTTCAGAACCTCACATTTTCTTAAATTGTATTCAATCTACCAAGTTTTTGACCAATCACTTAACTTGTTGATATCCCTCTTCCCACCCATGTCTGTGTCATTTACAAAATTGGAAATGGTAAATTCACATTCCTAATCCGAGTTATTAATATATTGTGTAAATAACTGTGGTCCCTGTGCTGATCTATGTGGCACTCTGTTAGTTACAGATTGCCATCCTCAAAATGACCCCCTTATCCCCACTCTCTGATTTGTATTAGTTAGTCAATCCCTTCCCATGCTAATATACAACTCCGGACACCAGGAGCACTTAGTACATCTAGTTAACTTATATCTTTTAGGGAAGGAAATCCGCCATTCTCACCTGGTCTGGCCTACATGTGACTTCAGGCCCATAACAATGCCACATAGCATTGGTCGACTTAAACTGCCTGTGAAATATCTGAGCAAATCATTCTGTTTAAGGAGATGAGCAACGAATGCTAGTTTTGCCAGTGCTGCCTACCTTCCACAAAACAAGTTTTTTAAAACCTTGCTGCTGATCATCTAACTTGTCCCCTGATAAACTATATGTTGTTTTGTCTTGTTCGACTATATCAGTTTCATCTTGTTCATCAACCTGTTGGATATCCTCTACCACATTTGACCAAATTAATCTTGTAGACTCAGCCAGACCAAGATGGCAGCTATCTATCTAATTGCACATTGGCAGTGGTTAGCATCGGAAGCTCATGCAACAATGTCCAGGGATGGTTGCTCTCCGACAAGCACAACTTTCTTTTGTGTTTGGTTTGACTCCAGCTCATGGAGAACTTTCTTCCTAACATCATTGATTTAGAATTCTGCCACGGCTTCTGGGTGCCACACTTAGTCAAATGCTGCCTTGATCTTAAGGGAAGCTACTATGACCTCACCTCCAGAATTTAAAACTTTTGTCCATGTTTGGAACAAGTCTGCAATGTGGCCTGGAGCTTAGTGATGACCATAAGACTATAAGGCGATAAGATATGTGAGCAGAATTAGGCCATTGGACCCACCGAGTCTGTTTAACCATTCGATCATGGCTGATATGTTTCCCACTCTCATTCTCCTGCCTTCTCCCCATAACTTCTAGCCTCTGCCCCCTCCTCCCAGTAATTGTTTATTTGTCCAGAAACATTCACAATGAATTTGGCGGGAATGCAGATCTTTTCTCTGATATATTGAGGAAAGTTGGTTAGCTGCTTGGAAGAGGGAGTACTGGATGGATATCCAACACATTCACTGAGAAGGAAGTGTAGGCAACAATCAAGAACTGAAACATATTGACAGAGGATTTGAGTTCCCATTGCAGTTGTAAATATTCCTGGACATCTCATCAGGTGACCTTTTTGCTTCAAGATGCTCCTCTCCATTAACCTACCATTTGTTGCTGATATGTCCATTTCAAGGTGGTATTGTCTTTCAAGACAGTCTTTTTAGGGGCGACACTGGGCTCAATGATTAGCGCTGCTGCCTCATAGTGGCAGAGGCCCGGGTTTGGTTCCACCCTCGGGTGACTGTCTGTGTGCAGTTTGCACATTCTCCCCACGTCTGCATGGATTTCCTTCAAGTGCTCCGGTTTCCTTTCCCAGTCCAAAGAAGTGCAGGTTAGGTGGATTGGCAGTGGGAAGTGCAGGGTTTTAGGGATGGGGTGGGTCTAGGTGGGATGCCCTTCGGAAGGTTCGTGTGAATCTGATGGGCCAAATGGCCTATTTCCACACTGTAAGGACAAAAAAATTCTCTCTATGTCTGATACTTTACTATATAATAAAACAGTTCAAAGAAAACCTTGAAGAAAAGTTAGCTGGCGACCCCTGGCGACCTCTCTCCTATTTGCTCACTGCAGTGTGCTGGAGGATATTTAATAATTCATGTTAACTCTGGGGCAATCCTGGAAGTTTGCTGAACCTGCAGAGAAACAACCTGAACTGCTGAGGCTGGAGGTAGCGGTATAATCCCTGAGATGTGTTCCATTTGGTGACCTGGCTATCTAAACTGAAAAATATGTAGGCATTAACAACTTTCATCTACTGGAAAACCTGCACCATGTATTGTCGTACAAAGGGTGTCACAAGGTTATAAACCACTGATCACAGCATATTTCAAATGTACCCTGACTGTTTATCAGACAGAAAACAATAGTTGTACAGAAATACTTATAATGTTCAATCTAATGGTTGATTTAAACATCACCATCACTCAAATAGATTATCAGGTTGTTAGTGCACTACCATTTGTGGGAACTTGCTTGTGTACAAATTGACTGACATGTTTCCTGCATTACAACAGTGATTACTTTGCAAAAAAAGTTCTTCATTGGTTATAAAGCCTTATAGGGCCTGATTGGTCCAATGCAGGAGACGATATCTCCTTCCTGGCATAACTAGAAGACCCTCTTGTAGTTAACAAGATATGACTTTTATCTCATGTTAGCAACTTGTTACTGGGGTTACATTGATATGATAGATATAGTCATGGAGACTTTGGGAAGGACCAGATATTGTATCTCATGTTTAAGCTCATTTAACATGTTATCATAAGGGTGGTGTTTACGGTGCTAAGTATTGACCCTTTCAGACCCATATACGACAGTTAGATAATACCACAGAAAGAGCTCATTGCGTTGAAGTTATGAGCTCCAGTGACCTTGGGCAGCCCCTCTGTCTGGGTTCTGGTTCAAGCAGAGACTGCAACAAGTGATATATTTCAGTCTTATGTAGTTTGTAAAGCAAAGGAGCCTGGGATGTTGCAACTCTGCGAAGTTCAGAAGGAAGAAGGGCTCCCTACACACTAGCTGTGGTTTTGGCGTCCTGTGCAGTGCCTTCTCCTCCTCCTTCCAGCTGCTCCTGTTCTCTCCTGTCTTTTTGGCTGCTCATCCTCATCCTTCAGCCCCAAAGGCAGCTCAGCCAGACCACCCATGGCTGTGGTGTAACTGTTTCAAAAGCAGCCTGAAGCATTAGCAAAAACATTCTCATAAGTCAGAATTAAGTGGTAGAAAGAATAGTCAGAAAATAGGCCAAAATAAAGCAAGTTAATTCACAGCCTAAAAACACAAACAAGCAAGTAACCTTTATCCAAAGAAAGAAAGCAATATACAGAATGAAATGGTTAAACCCTTTAAATCACACTGATAAAAATGTCCTTTTGCTACCAAGTTACTGAATGAGTTTGTAATGAGGCCAGTCAAGTGCTGGGGCAACCTAGTTTTAGGTGAAAAAAAATGTAGGCTCCTTATTGAAATATTTTTATGAACATTTAGAATAGAATAGAGTAGCAATTTATTGTCACGTGTATGTTTACAAAAAAAGTGAAAAGTTTTATCAGTTGCCATACCACGGTGCATGCATTAATGACAGAAGTCACGCATAAGAATTGAAAACTAAAAATTAAAACAGAGTTCATCTCAGATCAATTTCAGTTTGGGGAAAGTCAATGATGACAATGAACGCTGGAATACCTGGAAGTCACCACTGAAGAAGACCTCCACACAGATGAGACCTCCACACCGGACAAGAAAGCTAAACCTGAAGACCACCATACCAAGCCAAGACCGTCTGTGGCATATTCTGAACCTATAAAGGATCCAATTCAATGTGGTGGCATATTTGGGATGGGAGTAGGGATGAGTATATCACTTCAGCGTCTTGAGTGATTAGGTGTCCATGTTTTGTGCCTGTAAAGCAAGTGCCAAATATTCAGCTAAAACCCTCAGAAAAATCTCAATGTGACCTTGTCTTAATAGCAGGAAACCCCCATGATTCTGTGGCTGGTGTGCAACGTCACCAATGAGTCAGAGGTAGGGCCATAATTTCACGAAAACCAAAAGAACTGTGGATGCCGTAAATCAGGAACAAGAAGAGAATTTACTGGAAAAGCTCAGCAGGTCTGTCAGCGTCTGTGAAGAAAAAATCAGAGTTAACCTTTCGGGTCCGGTGACCCTTCCTTAGCAATTTCCATTTTTGTCCATATCTTCATGAGTTCATCTCTGAATCAGAAGGTTAAGGATTCGAGCTCTGTTCCAGATACTTGATTATAAAATCTGGGCTGACACTTTAGTGTGGTGTTGAAGAAGTGCTGTGCTATTGGAGGTGCATTTATGTGGAGGAGACCCTTACTGCCCTCCCAGTTTTTTTAAAGAAATGATTCACTAGTGCAGCAAGGCTGATCCTTGCTGCCCAACCATATTTGGCCTTGAACTGAATGGCTTGCTAGGATCTTTTAAAGGGCATCTACAGTGCTGTGGGTCTGGGGTCACATCTGGCCAGAGCAGGTAAGGATAGCCTATTTCTTTCTCGAAAGGACATTCATGAACCAGATGGACAATCAACAGTATTTTGACTGTCACCATTACTAAGACTGTCTTTCAATTCCAGATTTTATTAAGTAAATTTAAATTCCACCAGCTGCCTTGATGGGTTTTGAGCCCTTGGTGCTAATGCTTTAGCCTGGACCTCTCGAAAAACTAGTCCAACGACATCACAACGTTGTCTCCATCATACATAAAATATCCCAAGGCAGAATTCAAAGAACAAAAGAGGATTTCACTCCTTCTCCTGAGCACCATTTATGCCTCTACCAATAGTTAAAACAGGTGACCAGGTAAACAGTTTGTCAAAATTGAATCTGAATGAAGGAACAGAAGGCAATATTATTAAGTTTGCAGACGACAGAAGGATAGGTGGAAGGACAGGTGGTATTGAGGAAGTGAGGAGACTGCAGAAGGACTTGGAACAGCTAGGAGAGTGGGCGAAGAAATGGCAGATGGAATACAATGTGGAAACATGAGGTTATGCACTTTGGTAGGAAGAATAGAGACTATTTTTTAAATGGTGAAAGACTTCAGAAATTTGAAGCACAAAAGCACTTGGAGTCTGAGTTCAGGATTCTCCTAAGGTTAACAGGCAGGTTCAGTTGGCAGTTAGAAAGGCAAATGCAATATTAGCATTCATTTCAAGAGGGCTAGTATACAATAGCAGAGATAGATTTTTCTGATGAAGGGTTTAGGCCCGAAACGTCAAGTTTTCCTGCTCCTATGATGCTGCTTGACCTGCTGTGTTCATTCAGCCCCATGCTTGTTATCTCGGATTCTCCAGCATCTGCAGTACCTTTTATCGCAGAGATAGATTGTTGAGTCTGTATAAGATTCTGGTCAGACTGCGTTGGAGTATTGTGAGAAGTTTTGGGCTTGGAATATAAGGAAGAAGCATGGAGGGTCCAGAAGAGGTTTACAAGAATGATCCTGGGAATGAAGGGCTTGTCATATGAGGAGTGGTTGTGGACTCTGTGTCTGTACTTAATGGAGTTTAGAAGGATGAAGGGTGATCTCACTGAAACTTACAGAATCCTGAGAGGTCTGTATGGAGTGGACATGGCGAAGATGTTTCCAGTAGTAGGAGAGATTAGGACATGAGGGAACAACCTCAGAATGAAGGAACAACTATTTAGAACTGAGATGAGGAGGAATTTCTTCAGCTGGAGGGTGGTGAATCTGTGAAACTTATTGCCACAGAAGGTTGAGGCCAAGTCATTGAGTGTCATGAAGGCAGAGATAGACCAGTTCTTGATTAGTAGCAGGATTAAGGGTGATGGGGAGAAGGCAGGAGAATGGAGTTGGAAAACATCAGCCATGATCAAATGGTGGAGCAGACTCAATGAGCAAAATGGCCTAATTCAGATTCTATTTCTTATGCATTATGGTTTTATGAATGCTGCATTATTCACATTTGAAATAATGATTGTATTCCAAAGATACTTAATCTGCTGTAAAATATTTGGGACATCCTAAGGTCATGAAAGGCACTATGCAAATGCAAGTCATTTTGTTATCATCATGATTCTCAAACTGGTCACAAGGCTTCATACTTGAATCAAACTATTTTAGTATGCTTTTGGGGTAGGGTTATCCTGAGGGTTCAGGAATGAGCTGTCAGGCTGAAATGGGGTCAGAAATACATGCTATCTGGAAAGCATCTACATTGAGGCTTTCCCCAAATTGTATGATAAGTTCAGAGAGAATGGTTGGATTTAGATTTTTCAAGGAAGTAAACGGGGTAGGGGAGTTGTGGTACTGATAAAGGAGAATATCAGAGCTGTACTGAGGGAGGACACCCTGACGGGCCCATCCAGCAAGGCTATATGGGTAGAGCTCAGGAATAGGAAGGGTGCAATCACTTTGATGAGATTGCACTACAGGCTTCCCAATAGCCAGTGGATGATGGAGAAACAGATATGTGGACAAATTATGGAAAAACATTTATAAAAGGGTTCTTTTGTGGTGATGATTTTAACTTCTCCTATATTGACTGGGACTCCCCAAGTCCCAGGGGTTTGGATGTTGTAGTGGAGTTGGTTAAGTGTGTTCAGGACGGTTTTTGAAACAGTATGTAAATAGTCCAACAAGGTAAGAGGACATACTAGATCTAGTACTGGGGAATGAGTTTGGCCAAGTGATGAAAGTTTCAGTCAGGAAACATTTCAGGAACAGTGACCATAATCCTGCAAGTTTTAAGTTACTCATGGATAAAAGCAAGAGTAGTCCTTGGGTGAAAGTATTAAATTGTGCAAGGGCTACCTACTGCAATATTAGGCAGGACCTTGGGGATATAGAATGAGGGTGGCTGTTTAAGGATCAATCCAAGTCTGGCATGTGGGAATCTTTTAAAGGTCTGTTGATTAGAGGTCAGGACCAGCATGTTCCTGTGAAAATGGAAGATAAGAATGGCAAGATTTGGGAACCTTGGATGACAAGAGACATTGAGAGCTTAGTCAGAAAGAAAAAGGTGGCATACGTAAGGTTTAGGAAACTGAAGACAGACAGAACCCTTGAAGACAACAGGAAAGAACTCTAACAAGAAATTAGTAGGGCTAAAAGGAGCCATGAAATGTCTTTGACAAACAGGATTAAGGAAAATCTGAAGGCATTTTATACATTTTTAAGAAGCAAGAGGGCAGCTAGGGAAAGGGTTGGTCCACTCAAGGACAAAGGAGGGAATTTATGCAGGGAGATGGAGGAAGTGTGTGAGTTCCTTAACATCAGCATTCAAAAAGTAGGATGTGGTGGATGGTGATTTTCGGCTGGGGTATGTTGATATTCTGGGTCATGTTGATACGAAAAAGGAGGCGTTGGGTGTTTTGAAAAGCAGTAATGTAGATAAGTCTTCAGGACCTGATGGGATCTACCCCATGCTCAGAGTGCTGAGGGAGGCAGGTGAGGAAATTGCTGAGGCCTTGTATGAAATCTTCGTATCATGTTTAGTCACTGGAGAGGTCCCAGCGGACTGGAAAGTAGCTAACATTGTTCTTTTTTTTAAGAGGGCAACAGGGATAATCCTGGAAATTACAGACTGGTGAGACTTATGTCAGTGGTAGGGAAATTATGGAGAAGATTCTGAGGGATAGGATTTACTCACATTGGGTAAATATGGACTTCTTGGCAATAGGCAGTACGGTTTTATGCAGGAAAGTCTGGTCTCATAAACTTGATTAAGTTTACTGAGGAAGTGACAAAGATGATTGATGAAGGAAGGCTGGTAGATGTTGTCTATATAGACTTTAGCAAACCCTTTGACAAGGTCCCTCATGGCAGGCTGATACAAAAGAAGTAGTCACATGTTATACATGGTGAACTGGTAAGGTGGATACAGAAACAAAAAATAGAAATTGCTGGAAAAGCTCAGCAGGTCTCGCAGCATCTGTGGAGAAAAATCAGAGTTAATGTTTCAGACTAGAACCTGAGTTATGAGGAAGAGCCACAAGACCCAAAATGTAAGGGTAGATACAGACTGGCTTGGTCATAGAAGACAGAGAGTAGCAGTGGAAAGGTGTTTTTCAGATTGGAGATCCGTGACCAGTGGTGTTCCACAGGAATCAGAGTTGGGACCCCTGTTGTGT
Organism: Ginglymostoma cirratum; assembly: GCA_024137785.1. Lineage (NCBI taxonomy): Eukaryota > Metazoa > Chordata > Chondrichthyes > Orectolobiformes > Ginglymostomatidae > Ginglymostoma > Ginglymostoma cirratum. The sequence continues at coordinate 80,752,179 of JAHRHZ010000144.1, forward strand.
GTAATATATAGAAATGATTTGAAGATGATACAAAGATTGGAGGCGCTGTGAATAGTGAGGATGATTACCAGAAGATACAGCATGTACAGATAGGCTAAAGATTTGGGCAGATAAATGGCAGAGTTTAATCTGGACCAATGTAAAGTGATGTATTTTAGGAGATCTAGTGCAGGAGGCAAGTATACAGTAAATGGCAGAACCCTTAGTAGCATCAACATACACAGGGATCTAGGTGTACAGATCCACAGCTCCCTGAAACTAGCAACACAAATGGATAAGGTGGTCAAAAATGCATGCAACACTCTTGTCTTCATCGTTGGGGCAGAGAGTATAAAAATTGGTATACCATGTCAGAACAACTGTATAAAACCTCAGTTAGATCACATTTGGAATATTGTGTACAGTTGCAGAAAGATTTGGAGGCTTTGGAGAGGCAACAGAAACGGTTTACCAGGACGTTGCCTAGTTTGGAGGCTATCAACTGTGAGGAGAGATTGGACAAACTTGGTTTATTTGCACTTTAATGTCAACAGATGAGAGGCAACCTGATAGAAGATTACAAAATTATGAGAGGCATGGATAGAATGGATAGAATGGATAGTCAGAATCTTTTCCCCAGGGTAGAAATGTCAATTATGAGAGGGCATAGGTTTAAGGTAAAAGAGGGTAAATTTAAAGCAGATGTGAGAGGCAGGGTTTTTATACAGAGGGTAGTTGGTACCTAGAATGCACTGCCAAAGGAAGTGGTGAAGGTGGATACCATTGCAATGTTTAAGAGGCATCTTGACAAATACATGAATTGGCAGGGAATAGAGGGATAATGGACCATGTGGAGGCAAATAGCTGTCAGTTTAGAAAGACATCATGCACTGGCGCAGTCTTAGTGTGCCAAAGAACCTGTTCCTGCACTGTACTGCTCTTCATTCTTTGCAAGGAGTTGAATTGGAGAGCTCTGGTAAAGACTGGAAAGGAAGAGCTTCAATGCTGTGGTATTGCTTCATTGTTATTATGGATGTTGGAAGAAATGGACAGCTTCCACTTCACTTGAAGGGCTTTAACTTAATGAGAGGATCCTTGGCTTTGAACCAGGATCCTCATGATCTGCAATTAAATGCTCTACCAGTCCCTAATGCGCACGCCTGCAGCTTTAAAACTTTAACAGCACATTTCAAACGAGCTGTAACAAGCAGGGTGGATAAAGGTGTGCTATATTTGAATTCCCAAAAAGCATTCAACGAGGTGCCATACAAAATGATACTACATAAGATAAGCATTCATGGTGTTTGTAGTGATATCCTAGTCTGAATAGCAGATTGACTGACTAACAGGAAAGAGATAATTGAGATAATGGATTATTTTCAGGTTGGAGTGGAACAAGGATCAGTGCAGGCACCTCAACTGTTTATGATCAATACTAATGACTGGATTGAAGGGACTGACTGTATTTGAGCCAAATTTGCTGATGGCACAAAGATCAGTAGGAAAACAAATTGTGAGGAGTTCATAAAGAGTCTGATAAGGGATGTATGAGTGGGCAAAGATACAGCAGCTGGAGTATAGTGTGGGAAAATGTGAGTTTGTCCACTTTGGCAGGAAGAATAGAAAGGCAGACTATTGCTTAAATAGAGAGAATGCTGTAATACAGCGAGTTTGGGTGTCCTAATATGTGAATCATAAAAATTTAGCATGCAAGTACAGCAAGTAGTTAGGAAGGAAAATTAGGATATAGATCAATTGGAGGCATGGGCAGAAAAATGGCAAATGGGAGTGTAATGTGGACAAATGTGAGGTGGTGCATTTTGGAAGGTCAAGCACAGGTGGAAATTATACAGTGAATGGCAGGACAATTGGGTGTGTTGATATGCAGAGGGATCGGGGTGAGCAGGTCCACAGATCACTGAAGGTGTCAGCAAAGGTGGGTAAGGTAGTAAAAAAGGCTTCCAGTGAAGGGGTTAAGAGATAACAAGGTGTGGAGCTGGATGAACACAGCAGGCCAAGCAGCATCATAGGAGCAGGAAAGCTTGACGTTTCGGGCCTAGACCCTTCATCAGAAATCCAGTGAAGGGGCACTGAGTATAAGGATAGACAAGTTATGTTGCACCTTTATAGAACTTTATTTAGGCCACAATTGAAATATTGCGTAAAGTTCTGGTCACCACACTACCTGAAGGAAGTGGATGCTTTGGAGAAGGTACAGAAAATGTTTACCAGGATGTTGCCTGGTATGGAGGATCTTATCTATGAAGAAAGGTTGGATAGACTGGGTTTGATTTCACTGGAACGTAAGATGTTGAGGAGCAACCTGAAAGAAGTTTGTAAAATTGTGAATGGCATGGATAGAGTGGAAAGTACGAGGCTTTTTCCCAGGATGGAGGGGTCAGTTACTAAGGGACACAGGTTCAAGGTGCGACAGGGGGAAGTTTTAAAGAGATGTGTGAGGCAAGTTTTTCATACAAAGGGTGGTGAGTACCTGGAATGTGTTGCCAGAGGAGGTGGCGGAAGCAGGCATAGTAGCAGCATTCAAGAAGCATCTGGATGAATACATGAATAGGAAAGGAATAGAGGGATATGGATCCTGTAAGTGAAAAAGTTTTAGTATGAAAGGGCAAAATGAGGTCGCACGGGCTTAGAGGCCGAAGGGCCTGTTCCTGTGATGTATTATTCTTTGTTCTTTCAAATGGAATGTTGTTTTCTATTGCATGAATTAAAGTATGGACGTTTGATATAGCTAGTGAGTGCATTGCTCAGATCACATGGAAGTACTGTGTACAGTTTTGATTCTTTTACTTAGTAAGGGGTATACTTGCATTGGAGACTGTTCAAGAAAGTTCCCTAAGCTGTTACCCAGAGGGCTAGTGGAAGTTAATAGATTGAATATAATCAAAGCTGTTGATCAGATTTCTGATCAACAATGAAGGCAAGGGCTGTGGCAGGAAAGTAGAACTAAGGCCACAAGCAGATTGACCCTAAACCTATGGCGGGGGGGGCATCTCCTGGAAACCTATACAATTCTGACAGGATTAGTTAAGGTACAAAGGATGTTCTCAATGACTGGGGAGTACAGAACCAGGCCTTTAAGGACAATGAAGAGGACTAATTTCTTCACCCAGAGAGTGGTGAACCTATGAATTGCCTGGCACAGGAATTTTGAGACCAAACCTTTGTAGACTTTCGAGAAAGATGTGGATATAGTTCATAGGACTAAAGGGATCAAAGGATATTTAACAAAAGTGGGAGCAAGACACTGAGTTGGATGATCAGGCATGATCATATTGAATGGTGAAGCAGGCTTGAAAGAATGAATGGCCTGCTGGTGCTTCGATATTCTGTGTTTCTGTGAATGGTGGAGTGATCAAGGGGCTGAATAGCCCAATCTGCTCCTCTATCTTATGACCTATGATGATAGGTACAATACTTTGAAGGGTGCATCATCAGGAATGGACTCACAACTATATCATATTAATGCACAAGTGATTTTGACATAGAGATTATGTGCATGTTATAATGATTAGTGGAAATGAAATACAGAGCTACATTTCTCATGTTATGTAGCTGCATTGTCTGGGAACTGGAAGGGTTTAATATGTTTGGCAATTCAAAAACTCAGTGTATATGTCTGGCTGATTTCTGTGCTGTCTTTGAACGTATTAATTCAATTTGATGACAGGAAATGTTTGTAAGCTCAAAACGTGTGCTTGTAGCTAATCTGAGCATAAAACTCAGTTTAGGGTAAAAGTTTAGAAACACTATTTTACTACTGATCAACCTGAACAAATATTCTTTCTCCCCTAGGTGGCAGTGACGAGCTTCTTAACAATAGACTTGTTTCTCTACAACTTTTTGTTTTAGCAAGGCAGGTTGAGGGGCATCTTCTCCGCATCTCATTTTAACGTATGAAGCACTGGAGTAGCCGGTGACAGCTCATTTTTATAACACTCATTTCCATGTAAATATACATCCCCAATATGATTTCACATCGCCAGTTTTCAAATAAAGAATTAAGGAGAAAGATTTGCATTTACATAGTGCCTTTTGCAATCACTGGATACCTCAAAACACTTTGCAGCCACCAATGTAGTTTGGAAGTGCTGTCATAGTTGTAATGTAGGACAAGTGGCAGCTAAGTTATATGCACAGCAAACACATACAAAGAGCTGTGTGATAATGACTAGATGATCTGTTGACTTGTGTGTTGATTGAGGGAGTTACTGTGAATAACTTCTCTGCTTTTCATTGAAATTGTGCCGTTGAGATCAGTCACATCCATCAGAGCAGGCAGATGAGTAACGTGTCATTGCAAAGAAGGCACTTCCTGCAGTGCAACACTGTCTTCGTATTCCTCTCAAGTGTCAGCTTTGATTTTTGAGCTCAAGCCCTGGTTGCAATTTGAAGAAAGAACCAAAATCCAAAAGCGGTTACAGAATCACAGCATAGAGAGAGGTCAACCGGCCCATCATGCCTGTGCTTGCTCTTTGAAGGACCTGCTAAATAACCCTCCAATTTTTTTCCCCCTCACTGCAAATGTTTGTCCAATTTCCTTTGGAAAGTTTTTATGGAATCTGCTTCCACATTACAGAGTTGCACAGATGCATCTGCAAGGCTTGCGTGTGCGTGTGTGCTGGGAATAAAACTACTCTGTACTGACTTCCACAGCTGTGTTGGGTCCACACATGAAAGAGAAGTGTGAGAGAAGAGAAACTATTGACATCCCTGCTTACCATTCAACAACTTTGTCTGACTGTCAGGAAATTAAAAAAGCTGTCTAGCGAATAGTTATTGAGATTTTGTCAAGCAAATGGAATTTCCTGATTAACCCATTCCTACAATATTGAAGGAGGCTGTAAATTGTTAGCGAGGTAGGCAGAAAAATGGTATGATTTTTACCCTGGGTCACTCAACCGACAAGGGAAAGAGATATATCGATGCACAGATAGGACCCAGCACTGGACCCTGAGGGTTTTAACGCAGGGTTACTATTTCAATGAAGGGCCTGCCCTGTTGAGCCTTTCTGATGTCTTAAGTTGTTATCTCAAAGTTCCAGGCTTCATGGCTTTTTCTTTTATCTCTGCTATAAATTACACAACCATCCATCGCTTAGAGCTTTCCCACACGTACTGCATTCAACTCTGACAGGGTTCACATAATTTTATATAATTTATCCCAACTCTATTAAAGCCTAAGAATTCAAATCAATGCTGATCACCACTGGCCATGGCTGTGAATATGAATAAGAAGTTATTAATGCTTCAGTTAAAAATTCTGAATTCAGACGCAACAACAATAACCTGCAGATACACACCACCCCCTATCATGGTAAAACATCCCAACGTGCTGCACAGGAGACAGAATGAGACACACATGAAGATATTAAGATAGGTAAGAGGTGGCATGGTAGCTCAGTGGTTAGCAATGCTGCCTCACAGCACCAGGGACCTGGGTTCAATTCCACCCTTGAGCAACTGCGTGTGGAGTTTGCATGTTCTCCCCATGTCTGTTTGGCTTTCCTCTGGGTGCTCTGGTTTCCTCCTACAGTCCAAAGGTGTGCAAGCTAGGTGAATTGGCAGTGCTAAATTGCCCATAGTGTTCAGGGGTGTGTAGATTAGGTGAGTTGTAAGGGGATGGGTCTCGGTGGGATGCTGTGAGGGTTGGTGTGGACTTGTTGGGCCAAAGGGCCTGTTTCCACACTGTAGGGATTCTATGATTCTTGTAAGCTGAAGCTTGAACAAAGTTGTAGTTCTTTTAAGAAGCATCTTAAATGGGGAAATAGCATTAGGGAGACAGAGAAGATTTTGGAGGGAAATCAAGAGCTGGGGTAACCTGGGCAGCTGGAAGCAAGGCTATCCATGGTGGGGTGATGGAGATCTGGGACTTGAGACAGCCCAGAGCTGGAGGGATGCAAAGATCTCAGAGGGTTGTTGGGCTGAAGTTAGGGTTAGAATTAAAATTACAAGGCCAGTGTCCATGGAGGGAATCTTTCAAGAGGGACCAGAATTTTAAAAGTATGATGTCACTGGGCTGGGAATCAGTGATGGAGGAAGTAAAGCACGATAGGTGAGTGAGACCTGATGGGGGATATGATATGGTTTTGGATAACTTCAAGTTTGTGGACACTTTAATGTCAGAAACTGGCCTGGCACACATTTGGCACACAATTCATTCTAGAGCTAATGAAGGCAGAGAAAAAAATAAAATCCTGTCACTTACTCAAGACTAAAAACTTTATGATGCTTTAGTCCTCTTATCATTATATTGCATCTTTTGTGACGTTGATAATTTTCATTCATTTAACTAACTACTGTGTATACAGGAGAGGTACATGTAACAGTTTTGCATGAGGGATTCACTCATCCTTGTTAACAAGTCTAAACCCAGGTAACTGGTCTGGATTCAAAACTTGCATAATTCTTATTTTCAATTCTCTTGTTAAAACACCTAGCTCTTTAACTGTTGCAATCAATATACTATAAACAGAACTATTGTATTACAAAGAATGCATTGTAAACTTGGAATTAATCTTTATATCATAGTAATGTAGCATGGAGCTCTTAAAATAAATACTTATAAAGTTCTATTCTATTGTATTCTTTTCTATAAAGCAGGAGTATGTGATGATAGGACTCCAGAGTAAAGGATTTCCTGCCCTTCTGCATGATACAATTGTATTGTTCCAGCGTTGGGAAAATTGCAGGGGAAAGGGGGGAGGTTGGAGAATTAGTTCACGTCCATAACAATGCTTATCTGACTTTTCATTCATTTAAATTAATGGCTGGAATTTTGAAGGGAGCTGTAATAAATGGCAGACCCTATAATACAGAGAATGAGGTCAAACCAATTGCATGGGAGGGGGTGAGTAGATGGGGAAAATGCACAAATCTGACTGTCATAAGAAAAAAGGTAAGTGATTCACACTTCCATAAAAATTACTAAACAAATTGAGTAACTGTACCTGTTACATTTCATTTGTGTAAAATTTGTATACTGTAAATTTTAATTTCAGAGCATTTTCAGAACATATTCATTATTTTCACGGAGGCTTTGCAAGAAATAGATTTGGTTGCACTGCTCTGCTCTGATAGTTAAAACATAGTCCAAGTTTCTGTTCTGGCCATTTTAATTTTCTTCAAACCTTCAACCAAGTTACTTTTTTAAAAATACAACTACATAGAGACTATAGGCATCGCAAAGTGACAGAATGACCTTCTAAAACAATGTGAGACACAGCTTCTTTGGTTGTTTTTAAAATCATAGCTCACAGTGCACAAAAGGACACCATTTGGACCATGTGCGAGTGTTAATACCATGCACAAACTACCCAACTTTAATCCTATTTCCCTACTCTTTCACAATCCCTTGTTCTTTGCTATTTTTGTTAGCCTATTAGTCATTAAATTAAATATTTTCTTAAAGCATACTTGCACCAAAGACAATTAATTGAGTCATCAGTGTAAAAAGTTCAGAACAGCCAGTAAGTCGTACATAGGTCAGAAATGAAGCATAAAAGCTGACTTTCCCTTTCATTTTTCATGGAAAGATATTTTTAAAACACACAAAGCTCTCTGTGTCATTACTTAACACGGATAAAGTGAAATGTGTTCCTGCAATGTTTAAAATATTTTAAAGACTGATAGGAGACAGATTATGATCTTTAAAGATACAGTGATAATAGTTGTCTGCTGCAGACCATCTGCTTTAGTTGTAAAGTGATTACAATACACTGGCAGTGTTTCCAGTCTATCCTCAGATGATTAGTGACCAGTTAAATGTAGCTACCACACCCAGTTTTAATGAATAGCCCCTGCAAACTTGAGATGATTAAACATACTTATAATGTAAAAATGGGTATTCAGTTTTTTAAAGATTATAAACAATATAAATGAAGCTAATAAATAACAGTAAATGAAAAAGTAATTGAGAGTTCATGTTTTATTATTTATTCATGGATGGGACATGACTGGCAAGGCAAACATTAATTGTCCAACCCTAACTGCCTTTGAAAAGGAGATGGTGACTCTTTTTCCTAAATAATTTGTGTTCACCCGGTGCTGCTAAGGAGGGAGTACCGGGTTTTTGCTCGAGTGAAAGCGAAGGAACAATGAAATAGTCTCAAGTCAGTATGATGTGTGACTTGGAGGGAAACCTGCAGGTGATACTACTTGCATTGGTTGCCCTTGTTCTTTTAGATGGTAGAGGTTACAAACTCGGAAGGTGCTGTCACAGAGTCTTGGTGAGTTAGTGCAGAGGATCTCCTCTGTGGGGCACACTGCTGCCACTGTGTGTCAGTGGTAGAGGGAGTGAATAGTGAAGGATGTGGATGACAAATGGGCTTCTTTGTCCTGGATGGTGTCAAGCTCCTTGACTATTGTTGGAGCCACATACGTCTGGGAAAGTGGAAAGAATTCCAACCCAATCCTAGAAGTCCTAGACAGTGCTTGGAGTCAGGAAGAAAAATATGCCCAATCAGAATTCTGACCTGCTGCTGTATACTCATGCCTGACAAAGTACCTGTCCTGTAATGCACTCCTTCCTAGTGCTGAGTAAGATGACTGATTAATTCAAGTCTGAACTAGTCTGAATCTACCCTCTTTGGAAGCAGTTGTTCCCATACTTTTACAGCCCTGATCTCATATGCATCAGTGAGAACATCATGTGTGCACGACTAACAGTTGACTGGCTGGTTATGACTGATAAATGTCAATATTTTCATGAGCTTGAAAAACAAACAGCTCTTAGAAGGTGCAGCCAGTTGTGATTGTGGAGCTTATTCTCTTGAAGTTGGAGTGACCTATTGCAACATTATAGTGAAAAGCCTCACCTTGGCAGCACCATACCACTGAGATTATCAGTGGTCTTTGAGAGATACAAAATCGTCAGCCACGCAGTTATCTTCAAGATTAAATATCTTGCCTCCCTCTGATGCTTCCACTATCAGCTGGGAAATCTATTTCTGACGCAAGATTATACTGCATGTGTAATGGATAGTCTCCTCAGGAACCTGTTCTCACTTGCTCTTCGACAGTGAACAGATAGTCAGTGGAAATGAAAAAGACTCCAGAAGGAATCATTGCTCTTTCAGCATAATTTCACATACTTAGTTTCAACTAGGCAGCGCTGAGCCCACCATCACAATCCCCACCCCTATCTATCCCCCGAGACAGACAGTACACATTCCACTACCCTCCCCCATTTCCATGAGCCAAAAATGTACAAGCCCCATATTTGAAAATCCCTGAAATCTGATCTCCCTGATTTTAATGCTTTTTTTCAGCTCAGTTCCTGTCAGGAATGTGCATGGGGAGTCTTCGAGTGCAAAGGAAATGAAAATAAGATTTAGCTGCTTAATCTTTAGTGTCGCTGGGATTCCACAGTGGAAACAGCAAGACCTGACGTAATCTTTAGAGATTTTGTATTTGAACATTGATTGAACCACACAACATGCTTCAATGTGTAAAAGATATCTAGCAGCATTAATCAAAAGGAGAGGCAATGGCCATCACCCTTCACCTTATCTATGGCCTTGTAGATTTAATCTATCCACATTCTTTTCTATCCATTTTCCCAGTTGACATCCTATCCCTTGAGTCAGGCATAATTCGGTTGAGCACCCAGAGTGCTCCTGAATCTTTTACAATGGTCACTGTTCATTTATGATCTGTTCCTTGAAGTTAAGTGGGGCAGGTTGCCTGCATTCAAGGGCAATGGCTGAGCTTAACCCTTTGCTCACAAGGGAGTCACACCTGCATACAGAGGGCCTTTCTGTATGGTCAACAGGAGTAGGGTGTTGAATGACCTATGTCTTTTGAACCCAGAGGTATTGCAGTATTACCTCCAGCCCAGCCACTGTCCAAATCCCACACTTTTCTTCCCTAGTATTGTTTCATTCTCCCTTCACCATCACTGGCTTGAAACCCTGGAAAACTCCCTCTTGCAAATTTCTGTGAGAGAACCTTTCCCATGCGTGCAGAGTTCAAGCGGGTGCCCACTGCCAACTTCTGGAGGGCAACTTGGAACGGGACACGAAGTGCTGGTGACAATCCAACCATGAATTAATGAACCTGTTGCCTCAACAGAATTCAGCTCGTCAGTCTGAAGATTGAATTAAGGTCCATCCTTGAGTGGGTTGGAATTTGTCAGGGCAGTTGTGGCCCCTGACACTGGGCCAGAAATCCAAAGGCAACTTTGCCTCAGCTGTTTCTGGCTGTTCCTACCAGATTCAGCTGTGATCAGACAGCTGACTGCCTAGCAATGGGGCTCTCATTCCTTTAAATGATGAAATTCCCCTATCTCCAATCAGTCAGCAGCTCCTTAGTCCCAGCAGTGCCATCATGAATAACAGCCACTGTTGAACTGCACCCGACCCAACAAACATTATGGTGGCCACCTGGGTATGTCCTGTCAAAGTGGGTGGTGGTTAGTGTGAGCTGGGGTGGTATTTCCAGAGGAATGGCACTTGCTGTCATGAGGACTTTCAAGGGCTAGAAGTTCCCCACAGAGATAGAGCCATAGAGTCATTCTCATATGGCATCGAAACAGGGCCTTTGGTTCAGCATGTTTATGCTGACCAACAAACACCAAACTACACTAATCCCATTTACCTGCACTGGGTCCATAGCCTACTATGCCCTGACATTTTAAGTGCTCATCCAGATGCTACTTAATTACCTGCAGGAGTATCTGCTTGCACCACTCTCCCAGGCAGGACGTTCATGCTTCTACCACCCTCTTGGTGAAAAAGCCCCCTAACATCCCCTCTGAACCATTTATTCCTCGCCTTAAACTTCTGCGATCTGGTCTTAGACAGTGTTTGCCACAGGGAAAAGATTCTCATGATCTGTCCTTCCCACACATCTCATAATTTTGTATATCTCAATCAGTTCTTCCAAAATCCTCCTCTGCTCCAGGGAAAACAAGTCCAGCCTAGTCAGTCTTTCCTCATAACTGAGACTTTTTATACCAGGCAAAATCCTGGTAAATCTCCTCTGCACCCTCTCCATTGCAATCATGTCCTTCCAATAATGTGGTAACCAGAGCTGAACATAATATTACATTTGTGACCTAACCAATGTTTTATGAAGTTGTAACAAGACTTCCCTGCCCCTTTCTCCTATGCCTGGGCCAATGATGGCAAACACCCTTTTTGCTATCTTCATCACCCTGTCTACGTGTGCTGATGCCTTCAGGGATCTATGGACTTGTACACCAAGGTACCTTTGTTCTGGGACATACATTTCCTTATTAGACTTCCCAAATGCATCACCTCACACTTATTAGGGTTAAATTCCATCTGCCATTGCACTGTCCAATTTACCAGCTGATAAATATCTGACTGTAATCCGAGACCATCCTCCTCAGTATCATCACCACCATCAATTTTCATGTCATCCACAAACTTACTAATTATACCTTCTACATTTACATCCAAATTGTTAATGTACATAACAAACAGCAAAGGTCCCGGGGAAGTTTCAGCCCATTAACATATATGGTGAAAGGCAGCACCGATACCTGGTAAACCCCACTTGTCACATGCAACCAGAACATGACCCCTTGGGGTGGCTCGGTGGTTAGCACAGCTGCCTCATAGCATCAGGGACCTGGGTTCAATTCACAGCCTCAGGCAACTGTCTGAGTGGAGTTTGTGCATTGTCCCTGTGTCTGCATGGGTTTCTGCTGGGTACACTGGTTTCCACTCACAATCCAGGTTAGGTGGATTAGCCGTGGGGAAATACAGGGATAGGATAGGGTAGGGAGGAGGCTGAGTCTGGGTGGGATGTTCTTCAGATCTTTGTTATCTATATCAATGATTTGGATGAGAACATCTAAGGCTTGATTAGTAAGTTTGTGGATGACACTAAAATAGGCAGTATCATAGACAGTGAGGAAGGTAATCAAAAATTGCAGCAGGATCTTGATCACCTGGAGAATTGGGCTGAGAAATGGCAAATTGAGTTTAATATAGATAAGTGTGAGGTGTTGCATTTTGCAAAGTCAATTCAAGTTAGGAGTTTCATGGAGTGTAGTGGAACAGAAGGACCTTGGAGTTTGGATGCACGGTTCTCTGAAAGTGGAGTCACAGGTAGACAGGGCAGTGAAGAAGGCTTTTGGCACACTAGCCTTCATCAGTCAGGGCACTGAACACAGAAGTTGGGAATTCATGTTACAGTTGTACAGGATGTTGGTGAGGCCGCACTTGGAGTATTGCATTCAGTTTTAGTCACCTTGCGATAGGAAGGATGTTATTAAATTGGAAAGATTGCAGAAGAAATTTACAAGGATATTGCCAGGACTCAAGGGACTGAGTTATAGGGAGAGGTTGGACAAGCTAGGACTTTTCCTTTAGAGTGTAGGAGACTGAGTGTGGAATCTTATAGAAGTGTATAAGATTGTGAGAGGCACGGATAGTGTGAATGCATTCAGTCTTTTTCCCAGGGCTGGGGAATCGAGGACTAGAGGGCATCAGTTTAAGGTAAGAGGGGAAAGAGTACATGGGAACCCAAGGGGCAACTTTTTTACACGTGGTACGTGTATGGAATAAGCTGCCGGTAGAAGTGGTTGATGCGGGTACATTAACAACATTTAAAAGGCATTTGGATGGTTACATGGATAGGAATGGTCTAGAGGGATATGGGCCAAGTGCAGGGAAGTGGGTTTAGCATGGATGGACACGTTAGTCGGCATGGATAATTTTGGGCCGAAGGGCCTGTCTTCGTGCTATAGGACTCTATGACTCTATGACTCTATGAGTCGGTGTGGACTTGTTGGGTTGAATGGCCTGTTTCCACACTGTATGGATTCTATGGTTCCACACTCACAGTCAATACTATACCCATCTCCCCCTTCTGTTCCTTAAGGGACTGCTTCCTCTGTTAAATCCTACCTAATCCAATCCTCAATCTCTTCCAATAACCTTCCGAGAACACCTTTGTATAAACAGGCAAGGAATATATCAGAGATAAAAGGTGCTGCACAAGCTGGAGAGTCCGAGATAACAAGGTGTGGGGCTGGATGAACACAGCAGGCCAAGCAGCATCATAGGAGCAGGAAAACTTGACGTTTCGGGCCTAGACCCTTCATCAGAAATGGGGGAGAGGAAGAGGGTTCTGAAATAAATAGGGAGAGAGGGGGAGGCGGATAGAGGATGGATAGAGGAGAGAATAGGTGGAGAGGAGGCAGACAAGTCGAAGAGGCGGGGATGGAGCCAGTAAAGGTGAGTGTAGGTGGGGGGGTAGGGAGGAGATAGGTCAGTCCAGGGGGGACGGACAGGTCAAGGGGGCGGGATGAGATTAGTAGATAGGAGATGGGGGTGGGGCTTGAGGTGGGAGGAGGGGACAGGTGAGAGGATGGACAGGTTAGGGAGGCAGGGACGATCTGGGCTGGTTTTGGGATGCGGTTGGGGGAGGGGAGATTTTGAAGCTTGTGAAATCCACATTGATGCCATTGGGCTGCAGGGTTCCCAGGCTGAATATGATTTGCTGTTCCTGCAGCCTTCGGGTGGCATCACTGTGGCATTGCAAGAGGCCCAGGATGGACATGTCATCTGAGGAATGGGAGGGGGACTTGAAATGGTTCGCGACTGGGAGGTGCAGTTGTTTGTTGCGAACTGAGCGCAAG
>JAHRHZ010000144.1:80766186-80797099 GCA_024137785.1 Ginglymostoma cirratum
GCCACAACGGGTACAGCGGATGCAGTATACCACATTGGCAGATGTGCAGGTGAACATCTGCCTGATGTGGAAAGTCTTTTTGGGGCCTGCGATTGGGGTGAGGGAGGAGGTGTGGGGGCAGGTGTAGCACTTCCTGCGGTTGCAGGGAAAAGTGCCGGGTGCGGTGGGGCTGGAGGGGAGTGTGGAGCGGACAAGGGAGTCACGGAGGGAGTGGTCCCTCTGGAAAGCAGATAAGGGTGGGGAGGGAAAAATGTCTTTGGTGGTGGGGTCTGATTGCAGATGGCGGAAGTGTCGGAGGATGATGCGTGGATATCACATGTCTTTTAACTCCTCTCTCCATAACTTCCAAGGCTTCGAACATTCCTTCCAGGTGAAGCAGCAATGTGTGTATGCTTCTTCTGGTTTATTACACTGTATTCATTGCTCAGAGCAAGGTCTCTTCCTGGTTGGGGATGCCCAAAAGCAGATTGAGCGATCACTTTGCAGACTTCTTCTGTTCAGTATTACAGTATGGCCCTGAGGTAGTGGCCTGCCATTTTAATTTCCCATTTTGCTGCTGTGCTGACATCTCTGCCATTGGCCTCCTCTGCTGTTCCCATGAAATTAAATAGAAGCTTGAGGAACAGCATCGCATCTTTCAATTGGACACCTCACAGCCTTTCAAATCAATGTTGATTTTAACATTTCAGCCCTTAAAATCGTTTCCCCTATTTTGTTTCTTTCTCTTTGCATGTTCCAGTTTCTCTCCTAATTTACATTCTGTTGGTAGCACACCTGTCCAAGACAGATCTTTTATTTCTTCTCTTGCCCCATCATCATTCCCTTTGGTGTTGGAAGACAAACACTTCCGTCACTCCATCTCATCTCTCTTCCTTTGCCTTTGTTCCAACCATCTCTCCACACTTTGCTCGAATTTTATTACATCTCTAATTTTTCTCAGTTGTGATGAAAGGACATGGACTAGATCTCTCTCCAAAGATGCTGCCTGACCTGTTGAACATTTCCATCATCTGCAGTAATCTGCTTTTCAATAAATAGCATAAGTAATTTGACAATGCAAAATGCATGACTCCTTAATCTGGGATTGCTGAACAATTATAAATAATGCATCTGTAAATTCCTTACCTATTTCTTCAAATGTTTTGAGGCTGAAACCATTATGTCCTGATAATGTTTCTTTCTGAAGTCCTGTTATTTTCTCCAGGAACATATTCTGACCAATATTAAATTCACCAACACTTTCCACTTGACTTATCTTTAGTTCTTATGTACTGCTGGTATTTGTCCTTGTTTTTGTCTGTGAAGATGAAGACAAAATATTAATTGGACATGCCTGCCATTACCTTACCTCACCTGCATCTCTCTGTATTCCGATGTTCGCTTTCACTGCTTTTCTTCTCACAACATATTTGTAAAATAGAGCCCTCAGGAGCTGAGCAAAGAGACTTGACTAGAATTGGAAAAGGGACAAGAGATTTAAGTCAAGTGAATAAACCAGGGTGACTGTATAGAGAATAGAGAAACTGAAGGAAACACTTATTGTAGACATTCAAAAATATGAGATAGGAATACATAGGGAGAAATTATTTCCTCTGATAGGAAGGTCAATAGCCAAAAGGCATAAATTTATGATAATTATTGTACCACAAGGATTGTTGCTGGGCCCACTGCTTTTCATCATTTATGTAAATGATTTGGATGTGAACATAGGACGTATGGTTAGTAAGTTTGCAGATGACATCAAAATTGGTGGTGTAGTGGACAGTGAAGGTTACTTCAGAATATAACAGGATCTTGATCAGATGGGCCAATGGGTGGAGGAGTGGCAGATGGACTTTAATTTAGATAAATATGAGGTGCTGCATTTTGGAAAGGTAAATCAAGGCTGGACTTATAACTTAATGGTAAGGTCCAGGGGAGTAATGCTGAACAAAGAGACATTGGAATGCAGGTTTATAGTTCCTAAAGTGGAGTCGCAAGTAGGTAGGATAGTAAAGAAGGCGTTTGGTATACTTAACTTTATTGATCAGTGCATTGAGTATAGGAGTTGGGAGGTCAAGTTGAGGCTGTAAAGGACATTGTTTCAGTTACTTTTGGAGTATTGCATGCACTTCTGGTCTCCCTGCTATAGGACGGATGTTGTGAAACTTGAAAGGGTTCAGGAATGATTTATGAGGATGTTGCCAGGGTTGGAGGATTTGAGCTACAGGGAGAGGCTAAATAGGCTGGGGCTATTTTCCCTGGACTGTCGGATGGTGAGGGGTGACCTTATAGAGGTTTATAAAATCACGAGGTAAATAGGCAAGATCTTTTCCCTGGGGTGAGGAGTCCAAAACTCGAGGGCATAGGTTTAAGATGATAGTGGAAAAATATAAAAGGAATCTAAGAGGCAACTCTTTCATGCAGAGTAGTGTGTATATGGAATGAGTTGCCAGAGGAAGTGGTGGAGGCTGGTATGATTACAGCATTTAAAAAGGCATTTGGATGGGTATATGAATAAGAAGGGTTTTGAAGGATACGGGCCAAATGCTGGCAAATGGCACTAGACTTATTTAGGACATCTGGTCGGCATGGACAAGTTGGACTGAAGCTTCTGTTTCTGTGCTGTATATCTCTGTGAGTCAATGACTATCATCTAAATATATACTTACAAAGGAAAAAATACAGTGTTATGGGGGAAAGAGTGGGTATGGGAACTGATTATATATCTTGTGAAGAACTAGCATAGGCTCAAAGGGCCATATAGCCTTGTGTGCAATAAAAAGCCATAGAACAATACAGCGCAGAACAGGCCCTTCGGCCCCCATGATTCTGTACTTCTGGTTAGCTTTGATATCCTTTGCTTGTTATTCATAGTTTTTCTGCATTCTCTTCATTACACTAAAAGAAATTATTTTTGAGGTATGATGAAGGACCAAACAGTGCAGCAATAAGATATGTTCAGCACAACAACGTGGGCTGAAGGGCTTGTTCCTGTGCTGTACTGTTCTATGTTCTATGAAATAGGGAATATGAAGTCAGAGAAAGAGAACATCTTTAAATTATTGAACTTTCCTTGATAGGCGATTTCTGAAGTTTGAGTGTTTCCCTTCATAAAGAATCATTTGTGGTTAGAAATGTCAGGGTTTGTGTGATCTTTCTCTCATTGTAGTGAAGTGTACTAGGCACCTATTCTTTCACTCTGATTATAATACATCCTGTGCCCCAAAATTGCAAACAGAATAGTCTGCTAATTTTATGCCTTAACTATACCTAGTGCTAGAAGGAATTGATACATCTGCCCAATTGTATCCAATTAGATTTAGTTTTCCTGACTTCACAGTGATATCTACGTACCGGAATTCATCCTGTGTGTCTGTAAGTCAAAGGAGTTGAGATTTTGCAGTGGCCCTGATGTATCTCACAGAAAAGGTTCATTCTGTGCCTATGTGCCATTTCATGCTGAGGTACCAACAGCCTTTAGTTAATGTTTAATTTTCTATGCTGCTGCTACAAGTGTGGCATGGTCTCTTTCATTCATTCACAGGATGCGGGCATCACTGGTTAGGCCAGCATTTATTGTCCACCCCTAATTGTCCAGAGGGGAGTTCCAAGTCAGTTACATTGCGGTGGGTCTGGAGTCACATGTAGGCCAGACTAGGTAAGGATGGCGGTTTTTTTTTTCCCCTAAATGACCCTAGTGAGGTTTTCTTGACAATCAATGATGGAATCATGGTCAACATTAGGCTTCCAGGTTTTTTTTTGCTTTTAATTCAAATTCCACTTTCTGCCTTGGTGGAATTCGAACCTGGGTCCCCAGAACATTATCTGGGTCTCTGGGTTAACAGTCCAGCAATAATACCACTACGCCATCGCCTCCCCTCTTGCCTATCATGACTCCTTTATAAACATGGCTTGGTTGAGTTCCTGCATAGTGCTTTGTTTCTTCATGTTCTTGCTGTGGGTGAATTTTCTGAGTTTCTTTCCCAACCCCATATGAGCATCCAATTATCAGTAGTGCTTTACTCAATGCGGCTGATTTATCTTTTCTTGACGTTTGCTTTGTAATCTGCTGTGAGATTTCTCCCATGCTTTTTCACCTTTGCCGCTCAAGGTTTCAGACCTAGAAAGGACTTGAATTACATTGCTTGCTGCTTCCTCTTGTTGTTGAGTTTCTTTTCAGATATTTCCCCCACCTTTGGCGTCAGATCAATGTATCAGCTTTATCCCTCACCCATAGCATTGTACTCTGGGCTTCACTTCAAATGCTCCTTGCCACCTGTTTCTGATTCTGTGGATGTGATCACTGTTGCCATTAATAGTGTGGAGCTGGAGGAACACATTCTGATGCACCAGCCCAGCTTGTCCCCGCCTCCCTAACCTGTCCTTCCTCCCACCTATCCCCTCCTCCCACCTCAAGCCCCAACCCCATCTGCAACCTATTAGCCTCCTCCCACACCCTTGACCTGTCCATCCTCCCTGGACTGACCTATCCCCTCCCTAACTCCCCACCTACACTCACCTTTACTGGCTCCACCCCCCCCCTTTGACCTGTCTGTCTCCTCTCCACCTATCTTCTCCTTTATCCCATCTTCTAACTGCCTCCCCCTCTCTCCCTATTTATTTCAGAACCCCATTCCCCTCCCCCATTTCTGAGGAAGGGTCTAGGCCCAAAATGTCAGCTTTCCTGCTCCTCTGATGCTGCTTGGCCTGCTGTGTTCATCCAGCTCTACACCTTGTTATCTCACATTCTGACGCTGCCTGGCCTGCAATGTTCCTCCGGCTCTACACTGTGTTATCTCTGACTCCAGCATCTGCATTTCCCACTCTGAGTGCCATTACATCGTGATGTGAGATCCTGACTCATGTGAATGAAAATGGAGAGGCTTTATTAAATGTAATTATTTACAAGGCATCATAAGAGAGGGCACCCTATCTGGTATCTTACAGACTCAGTCCCTTTTGGTTCTCACATCATTGCATCATAGCTCCTTTTGTGTGTTCTTAGAGTGAATGCATAATTAACCCTTTACTCCACAGTTATCATTGCTGATGACATCAATCAATGATTCATCTTCAAGTAAGTACAACGGGTGAAGTATAATTTTGTGTGGCGTGCTTTCTCACATCACGGCACATCAGGTGTCAGATTGATCTGAAAGCTCATCTAACCTTAATGATCTTTTCTTTGACGGAGTGGATCTGACTGGGTTGAGCTTTGTCTTCAAACTGTATCATCTTTTGTTATTTTTTTCCTGTCAGAAGTAAAAAAGCTCCTGTATGTCAGTTGTGATGCCACATGTTTTTATATATATTTAATCAGTTTGGCAAAAGAAACTAAGAGAGAAATGGGAAAAGTTATTGAATCCTAATTTCCAGCTATATCAACTTACTGGAGTTTAAACCTTGCAGACAATAATTGATCTGTCTTTGTTTGATGACTTACTACGATGTTGACACAACATTTACAATTATATCAGAGAAAATCTCACATAAAAACATTAAAGGCACTTTAGGGGAAGATTCCTGACTGCGGTATATCTTCGTCCATGACTTCCATTTTATTTTCCGTCTTATAATGATGTGGCTAAGTGAGAATACACTGTGGAGCTGGAGGAACACAGCAGGTCAGGCGGCATCC
Organism: Ginglymostoma cirratum; assembly: GCA_024137785.1. Lineage (NCBI taxonomy): Eukaryota > Metazoa > Chordata > Chondrichthyes > Orectolobiformes > Ginglymostomatidae > Ginglymostoma > Ginglymostoma cirratum. The sequence continues at coordinate 80,771,807 of JAHRHZ010000144.1, forward strand.
CTCATGGGATGAGGTAATTTCCAGCTTGGCCAGCATTTATTGCCCGTCCCAAAGGGCTGTTAAGACTCAACCACATTGCAATGTGTCTGGAGTCACAGGTAGTCCAGTCCAGGTAAGGATGACCATTTCCTTCCCTAAAGGACATTAGTGAACGAGATGGGTTTTACCAACAATTCACAATGGATTTATGGTCATCATCAGGCCCTATCTTCCAGACTTTTATTGAATTCAAATTCCACTATCTGCCATTGTGTGTTTGGAACCCAGGTTACCAGTGCATTCCCTGGGTCTCTGGAATTACAGTCCAGTAATAATGCCGCTAGGCGGTTGCCTCCTCTCAAACAGAATGGATTTGTGGCTTTGGTACATCTTAGACGAGGGGAAATCTACATCATTTGCGCTGTAGTATTATGGTCTGCATTGAAATGAAATTAATGCCTGCATTTATGATGTGGAGGCCAGTGTTGGACTGGGGTGGACAAGGTCAAAAAAATCACACGACACCGGGTTATAGTCCAATAGGTTTATTTGAAAAGACAAGCTTTTGGACTTGAAGAAGGACTGAGGCTCTGAAAGCTTGTGTTTACAAATCAACCTGTTGGACTATAACCTGGTGTCGTGTGATTTCTGATCTTGCCTGTAGGTAGCTATTGGTCTAAATGTCTAGAGGTGTGTTTTATGGAACTGAAGGCTTAGTTAAAGCTCAACTAAATTGAAAAGTATCATCATGAGGTGATTGCAGCAAGAACACTACTACTTGTCTCCAAATATTTGTGACTATTCCTTATTAGGTATATTCAGGATATTCCATGATATCAATTATTTAAATAGAGTCATATCCATAGGCCCATATCCCTCTAAACCTCTCCTATTCATGTATCTAGAACAAAGAACAAAGAAACATAGCTATCCAAATATCTTTCAAGCATTATAACTGCACCTGCATCGACCACTTCCTTGGCAGTTCATTGCACACATAAACCACCCTCTGTGTGAAAAAGCTGCCCCTCAGGCCCCTTGTTAATCTTTCTCCTCTCACCTTAAAAATATGTTCCTAGTTTTGAGCTCCCTCACCATAGGGAAAGGATCTTCACTACTTACCTTATCTATGCCATTCATAATATAAACCTCTATAAGGTCACTTCTCAATCTCCTACGCTCCAGTGAAAAAAGTCTCAGTCTATCCAGCCTATCCTTATAACTCAAACCCTCCAGTCCTGGCAACATCCTAGTAAATCTTCTATGAGCCCTTTCCAACTTAATATATGCTTCCTATAGCAGGGAAACCATAAGTGTACTCAGTACTCCAGAAGAGGCCTCAACAACGTCCTGCACAACATCAACATGATGTCCCAACACCCATACTCAATGGTCTGAGCAATGAAGGCAAGTGTGCTAAACACCTTCTTAATCACCCTGTCTACCTTGCGATGCAACTTTCAACGATCTATGTACCTAAAGGTAATTCTATTGCAAAAATAATTATATTATGAGAAAGCTGATTCCAGCTCAGTTAAAAATCATGTCATTGGGTTCAGTGAATATAGGATAGATTGAGGAAGGATATGCCAGAATTAAGCTCCTGATCAATTTATGCCTACTGGCAATATGTATGTGTAAACATAAAAATGTCAGGGTTAAGATGTGGCTCACCTATGATTGAATTTTCTGTGGGCATTAAAGGAATGGGGTTCATCAATGTACTTCTGCTGGAGATGGTCCCATGTGGGCATTGCACCTGTCTACCAGCTGCTTCTAGTATAAACCGTGTAGAGAGGCCTTCTTGATAAATGTGCCTCAGTCCGGTGATGAAGATGGAACGCCTTTGGGGAGGGCCTTCTGGATCCAGAGGACTGAAAGGCTGACAGTGGACTTCCTGTGGAATGAGATGTAGGGGGTCAAACCCTTGCCTAGTCAAGTGTATTTATTGAGCAGTTTTCATTCCCTTATTTAAAGAAAGATATCATTTCATTGGAGGTAGTTCAGAGAAGGTTCACTAGGGTGATCCCAGTAGGGGAGGGATTGTCTTATGAGCGAAGGCTAAACAGGTTGGGATTCTACTCACTGGAGTTTAGAAGAATTGGAGGTGATCTCATTGAAACAAACAGGATTCTTAAGGCACTGGACAGGGCAAGTGCTGAATAGATGTTTCCTCTAATGGGAGAGTCTAGGACCAGAGGGCATAGGCTTAGAATAAAGCGAAGCCAATTAAAAATGAGATGAGGAGGAATTACTTCTTTCAGAGAGTCATGAGTCTTTGAAACTCCTTGACAGAGAGCTGTTGTGGTAGAGTCCCTTTGTATTTTTAAGGCTGAGATAGATAGATTGTTTATCAGTGGGAAAATCAAGGATTGTGGGGAAAGGGCAAGAATGTGGATGTGAGGAATGTCAGATCAGCTGTAAACCTATTGAACGGCAAAGCAGACTCGAGGCCAAACTGCCTACTCCTCTTCTGATTTCTTCTGGTCTTATTGATTGCAAGATGTAATCCTAACCTTGACCAATGTAAAAACGGTGGCTCAGTGGTTAGCACTGGTGCCTCACAGTGCCAGGGACCCGGGTTCGATTCCACCCCCGGGTGACTATCAGTGTGGAGTTTACACGTTCTCCCTGTGTCTGCGTGGGTTTCCTCCAGGTGCTCTGGTTTCCTCCTACAGTCCAAAAATGAGCAGCTAGGTGGATTGGCTGTGATAAATTTCCCGTAGCGCTCAGGGATGTGTAGATTAGGTGGGCTATAGGGGGATGGGTCTGGGTGGGATGCTTTGAGGGTCAGTGAGGACTTGTTGGGCCAAAGGACCTATTTCCACACTGTAGGGATTCTATGAATTCTTGTGGTCCTTGGGTCCAGACACCTGGACTCAATCTCCTTGACCACCAGATCCCACTCCCTATTGAATGTTGCCCATTGTGGAGCCACAACCTCTCTCCTTCAATTCCACTGCACCACTACTGCTTTGAGTCACATATATGGAAAATCTCTCTGCCAAAATAGTGTTCCATTTCACTTGTTTAGAAATGCAGCAATAGTATTCAGCAGCAGTCTCATATCTTTCAGTGCAGCTTATCTCTACGAGGGACAGACTGCCTTTAAGAAGAGCAGACTGGCATACTGACTGCTCTCAGTATAATACAGCTGAGCCCCTGCAGCCTGTGGAGGATGCTTTGATCTACAATCCAGTCATTTAAATGTGGTGACTCAGTGAAATTTGTGCAACGGATGCATCAGATTACTAATTCTAAGTTCTCCGCTTGAAACACAGGCAAACATTAATTGTCCAGAATTGCAGCAAAATAATATGAATTTGTGATGATGTACCGAACATCTGTGGTGGAATAATCGATTTAAAACACATAACAGGAGAAAACCAGAAGCTAGAGAAAGTATTTATAAATTCCCTGAACTTGTTGATTACAGTGCAGGACAGGCATGTTCCTGTGAAGATGAAGGACAGGAATGGCTCACACACACACGTACATACACACTTGGCCACTAACACAGGCCCTCTTTCACACACACACGCTCTCTCACACACACAGACACTCACGCACACATACATTCCCTCACAGTCATACTCCACACACACACAAAGCACTCACTCACTCACTCACTCACACACACACACACACACACGGGCACACACGGGCACACACGGGCACACTCTCTCTCTCTCTCTCTTGTCTCACACACACAGACACGGACAGACCCGGGTACACAGATATGGACACATACAGACACAGACACACACAGACATGGACACACAGAGAATTAGAGTCCCTACAGTGTGGAAACAGGCCCTTCGGTCCAACAAGTCCACACCGACCCTTGGAGCATCCCACCCAGAGCCATCCCCCTATAACCCACACACCCCTGAACACTATGGGCAATTTAGCATGGACACACAGACACAGACACACAGACACACATGAATTATTTCATCCAAGGTGTTTGTGTAGTTGCAAATACATTCTGTTTTGCTCAAAAAAAACCCTGACCTCAGTTGAAAACAGACAGATTCTGAGCAAGACGTCACACCTAAAATGCATTGTTTGAACTGAGGTGTCACCTCTTTTATACTTTGGTATAATCTTTAATTATCTTGGGACAATGACTTGAGAGGAATCTAGATTTTGCTTTTTAATCAGGAGTCTCCTTCCTACCTGATTAAAGATTCAACAAGAGGCAGCCAGTTTTAGTATTGTTACCTTTCTGCTTATAAATTTTGTGTCTCATACGGTCTCTCTAACACTACACCTGAGGAAGGAGCTGAGCTTCGAAAGCTTGCATTTTCAAATAAACCTGTTGGACTATAGCCTGGCGTGGTGTGGCTTTTGACCTTGTGTACAGTCCAACACCGGCATCTCCATATCTTGGCCAGAGGGTTAAGGAGAATCCCAAGACATTTTATATGTATATTAGGAGCAAGAGTGTAGCTGGTGAAGGAGTAGGCCCACACAAGGATGAAGAAGAGAGGTTACGTGTGGCACCACAGGAAATGGGTGAAATCCTTAATGAGTACTTTACATCCGTGTTCACTAAAAGGAAGGACTTGAGGGATGTTGAGGTTAGGGAAAGGTGTGTGAATACTCTCGGGCAGGTCAACATAATGAAGCATGAAGTGTTGGGTGTCTTGAAATGCATTAAGGTAGACAGGTCCCCAGGGCCAGATGGGATCTATCCCTAGGTACTGTGGGAGGCAAGGGAATAAATAGCTTGGGCCTTAACAGATAACATTGCATCTTCTTTGGCCTCAGGTGAGGTTCCAGAGGACTGGAGAATGGCCAGTGTTGTTCCTCTGTTTAAGTAGGGAAACAGAGATAATTCAGATAATTATAGGTCGGACAGCCTGATGTCATTGGTCAAGAAGCTGTTGGAGGAGAAACTGAGAGACAGGATTTATTCAAATTTGGAAACGAATGGACTTGTTAGTAATAGGCAGCATGGGTTTGTGTGGGGAAGGTCATGTCTCACCAACTTGATTGAAGTTTTTGAGGAGGTGACAAGAATGATTGATGAGGGCAGGGCAGTGGATGTTGTCCTAATGGAATTTAGTAAGGCATTTGATTAGGTACCTCATGGTAGGCTGGTACAAAAGGTAGAGTCTCATGGGATCTGCGTGTGCTGGTTAGATGGATACAGAATTTGTTTGGTCATAGAAGATAGAGAGTAGCAGTGGAAGTATGATTTTCACATTGGAGATCAGTAACTAGTCGTGTTCCGCAGGGATCAGTGTTGTAACCTTTGTTGTATCCAATATATATAAATCATCCGGAGGAAATTGTAGGTGGTCTGATTAGTAAATTTGCGGATGACACCAAAACTGGCAGAGTTGTAGATAGTGAGGAGGCTTGTCAAAGGATGCAGCAGGATATATATAGATTGCAACTTTGGGCAGAGAAATGGCAGATGGCGTTTAATCCAGACAAATGTGAGGTGATGCATTTTGGAAGATAGATTCGGGTGCAAATAATACAATAAATGGCAAAACCCTTAGGAGCATTGACATACAGAGGGATCTGGGTGTACAGATCCCTGAAAGTGGCAACACAGGAGGATAAGGTGGTGAAGAGGGCATATAGCAAACTTGCCTTCATTGGCCAGGGCATTGAATATAAAAGTTGGCAAGTTATGTTACAGGTGAATAAAACTTTAGCTAGGCCATATTTGGAATTGTGCATGCAGTTCTGCTCACCACACTACTAGAAGGATGTAGATGCTTTGGAGAGGGTGCAGAAATGGTTCACCAGGATATTGCTTGGCCGGGAAGTTATGAATTATGAGGAGAGGTTGGATAAACTCCGATTGTTTGCACTGGAAAGACAGAGGACGAGGAGTGGCCTGATTGAGGTCAACAAAATTATGAGAGGCATAGATAAAGTGGATAGTCAGAGGCTTTTCCCCAGGGTAGAAAAGTCAACCACAAGAGGGCACAGATTCAAGGTGAGAGGGGTGTAAGTTTAGGGGAGAAGTACAGGGAACATTTTTCATCACAGAGGGTGATAGGTGCCTGGAATGCATGTTAGCAACTTTTAAGGCATATCTTGATAGTCACATGAATAGGAGGTGAACACAGGGATAGAAATCATGTATGGGCAAGAAGTAGCAAGTCTAAATAAGGATTAGGGATTAGCGCAGGCTCGATGGGCTAAAGGACTTGTTCCTGCGTTGTATTGTATTGCATTATTTTATAGTATTGTATGACTTATTATTCTTCAAAACTGTAAAACTGCAATAAAGATCCTTGAGACTAACATGGAACTTCAACCATTCTCCAGAACTTATATTTTATGATGACAAATGTGGAAGCTGGAAGTAAAATTGCTTTTATCAAAGAACAGATCTTACTGATTTAAAAGAGATCAGTATATACAGCGTCTGAACAGCAATCCTAACTTTTTTCCATATTTGCCTGATTTTGTAGTCATGCCAGATAGCTGGCAGAACATTTCACTTTTAGCCTCCAATATCAAAATTGCATCAACCGGGGGTACAACGATTCATATATAAAAAGGAGACTTATAGACCTTGAATTACAGTATAGAACAGGAAATGTACATTTTTTGGTTGGCCCACACCTAAAGGGAAATGAAGAGGCCCCATTAGGCCTAGTACAGTTTTTGTTTATCTGTCCAACTGGCTATGAACCAGACATGCTAATCCCCCAAAGAGTACTTTTAAGTACTCATTCAAGCAGGACAACACCAACAAATGGCTTTAATCCTCTGGTTGCCCACACGCTAATGAACATCTGCTAATGTTCCTCACAAGTTCAAGGACTTTGTGGGATCTGGGGGAAGGGATTAAAAATGCTGTGTGGACACAAAAAAAACAGAGATAAGCTGTCTTTGTGTTTGCTTCAGTGACTGCTAGTTATGGAAGGTAACCCTCCTTGTAACACCCTTTACCTGTGTCCGATTCCTGCCTGGCAAGTTATGATGTCTCTGCCCAATGGAGCAACTTTAAAAAGCGGGTAGGCTAATTAGTATTGCAGAATAATTTTGGCTTCCTGTCCTGTGGAGGTTTATAAATTTATGAGGGGCATAGATAACGTGAATAGTGAGGGGCTTTTTCCCCAGCATGGGGGAGTTCAAAACTAGGGGGCATATTTTTAAGGTAAGAGGAGAAAGTTTTAAAAAGGACACGAGGGGCAACTTTTTACACAGAGAGTGGTTCATGTGTGGAATGAACTGCCAGAGGAAGTGGTGGATGTCGGTACAGTTACAACGTTTAAAAGACATTTTGATAAGTACATGAATAGGAAAGGTTTGGTATGGGACAAGCTGAGGCAGGTGGGACCAGTTTAGTTTGGGAACATGGTTGGCATGGACCAATTGGATCGAAAGTTCTGTTTCCATGCTGTATGACAGTACGACTCTGTGACACACAACAGCAGATAACAATAGACTAAACAAAGTAAGTAGGTAACAGGAATAAACCTCCAGTTACAAGGAATGTCAGTGTGAAACTCAACAAAAAACACGACAGTAATATTACTCATCTGACTATGTAAGATCATAAAAGCAGAAGGAGGCTATTCAGCCCTTTTAGCCTGCTCTGTCATTCTAGATCATAGCTGATCCACCTTAACACCATATATCCATGCTATTCCATTAGAAATCTATCAAACACAGTCTTGAACTTAATGACTGATGTTCCACAGCCCTATGGAGTTGAGAATTCCAAAATCTCTGAATGAAGAAGTGCCTTCTCCTCTCAGTTCCAAATGGCTTTCCTTGTGTCCTGAGACCATGCCTGCCTGGTTCTAGACCTCAAAGCCAGGAGAACTATCCCTTTTACAACTGCTCTATCTATCCCTCTCAGAATTTTGCATGTTTACATCAGATTATCTTTCAATCTTCTAAACTTCAGAGAATATATCTCCAGTCTCCTCAATTTCTCCTCATAGAACCGTCCCACCATCCCAACAATCAGTCTGGTGAATCTTTGCTTTGTTTCCTCAATGGTAAGTATCTCCTTTCTTAGGCAAGAGGCCCAGAATTGCAGACAATACTCTAGGTGTGGTCTCACCAGTTCTATAGTTAAAGCAAAGCTTCTTTAGTCCTGAAATCTTGCAATGTTACCTCACGTTTTGTGTGCCTTCTGAATTGCTATCTGTGCCCACATGCTAACTTTCAATGACTTATGAACAAAGATATCCAGGTTCCATTGGACATCAAGACATTCTGATCTCTTACTCTGCCCCTTTGATCGTCATACCAATGTGCAAAACCTCAGAATTATCCACATTCTATTATAATCCCTCTGCTATTCTGTTGCCCAACATTTGGTATGCTTCAATCCCCTTGAAACCTCTTTGCATCCTCCTCACAATTCACATTCCCACCAATCATATCCAAACTTGGAAACATTACAACTGCCCCCACATCCGTTGCTTTTTTCTGATAGCCAGAAGTTCTTTTACACACAACTGAACATTTTTTCCCCAACTGCAAATCACTTGCATTACTTCGCACTTTTAACCACCACTGGTAAATCACCAGTGTTTCCAATTAATTATCAATTTACTTGCAAAGTCTAGCAAGGGCAACGCTATAACACAGAAGGTGAGGGAAACATTTGGAGAAAGGACGGGGGTTAAATCAAAATGCAGTTGAAATAGTCTGCCTCACATCCAAATCATTGACATAGATTGTGACCAGCTAGAGCCCAAGCACTGAATCTTGCAATTCCCCACTAGTCACAGCCTGTAAATGTGAGAAATACCCATTTATATTTTGCCTGTTGCCCTGCCTCAGTCCACACAAGTATATTATGCCCAATTCCATGCACTTTAATTTTGTTTATTGACTTTATCAAAAACCATCCGAAAGTCCTCATGTCAAACATGGTTTCCCCTTCATAAATCTGTGTTGACTCTATCTAATCAGATAACTATTTCCCAAATATCCAATATCATATCAATTCTAATAGATTACAGTATTTTCCCTACTACTAACACCAGGCTAACAGGTTTATGGCTCCCTCCTGTACCTCCTTTATTAAATGGTGTGGTTACATTTGTAGTTTCAATCTACAGACACCATTGTAGAATTAATAGAATTTCAAAAGATGATCACCAATTTAGACACTATCTCTATAGCTATCTCTTTCAACACTCCATGGTGAAGGTCTTGGGGTATTTATAAACTTTTAGTCCCTAGACACTGAGTTCTTAATTATGTATTTGCCTGTAATGGTCCCATATTTGCCTTTGCTGATCTTTTTGCTTAACTATTGAGGCTTTTACATTCCATTTTTAAGATTCTTGTTATCTAAAATTGTCTGTGTTCTACGGACAAAAACAAAGCTACTGGAAAGGCTCAGCAGGTCTGGCAGCATCGGTGAAGGAAAAAACAGAGTTAACATTTTGGGTCCGTTCTGAGGAAGGGTCACCAGACCCGAAACGTTAGCTCTGTTTTTTTCCTTCACAGATGCTGCCAGATATGCTGAGCTATTCCAGCACTTTTGTTTTTGTTCCTGATTTACAGCACCTGCAGTTCTTTCCGTTTATATGTTGCCTGTGTTCTGGTTGGTTTATCAACATATTACTCCAGAAAACTAAATTGAAACAAAATCCAGGAATTCTTCCTCCACAGCATTGGTGCTCATTAGGTTTACCCAATCTAGACTGAAATCACCCAGGATTCATGCATTCCCCTTCTACATGCACCTTTAATTTCCTGATTTATATCACAGTAAACATTGGTTTGGCACGGTGGCTCAGTGGTTAGCATTGCTACCTCACAGCACCAGGGACCTGGGTTTGATTCTAGCCTCAGGCAACTGGCTGTGCGGAGTTTGCACGTTCTCCCTGTGTCTGCATGGGTTTCCTCTGGGTGCTCTGGTTTCCTCCTGCAATCCAAAGATGTGCAGGTTAGGTAGATTGGCCATGCTAAATTGCCCATAGTGCCCAGGGATGTTTAGGTTAAATGGGTTAGACATGGGAAATGCAGGGATAGGGCAATGGGTCTGGGTGGTATGCCCTTCAGAAGGATGGTGTGGACTTGTTGGGCTGAATGGCCTGTTTCCACACTGTAGGGATTCTATGATTACCACTGTTTGATGGCCTATAAACCACTCCAATATGTTTGCTGCTCCTCGCTGTTTCTTAGCTCAATCCAAACAGATTCTATATCCTGTTCTTGCAATCAGAAATCCTTTCAGCAAGTGAATAACTCAGTGATCCTAAGCTTTGTTATCCCCACCTGCTTTTCTTTTTGGCGATCCCCCTGAAATATAGAATGTTCTTTTGTATTCAGTTCCGAGTCTTGGTCAGTCTCTAGCCATGACTTGGTGAGGAGGCAATGGCGCTGGTATTATTGTTGGACTATTAATCCAGAGCCCCAAGTAATGTTCTGGGAAATCGGGTTTTAATCACTCCATGGCTGATGGTGGAAATTGAACTTAATAAAAAGCTGGAATTAAGAGTCAAATGATGACCTTGAAAATATTGTTGATTATCGGAAAAGCCTATCTGGTTCACGAGGGAAGCAAAACTGATCTCCTTACATGGTCAGGCCTACATGTGACTCCAAACCCACAACAATGTGGTTGACTCTTATCTGGGAATGGCTAATAAATGCTTCTTTGTCAGCGATGGCCACATCCCACGAAAGATTTTTTTTTAAAAAATGGAAATTAAATCATTCGCTTTTACTTCTTCTAGTGACATCAGTTCACCGATCTTGTTGCAAATGCTGCATACATTCAACTGGAGTGCTTTAATTCTGCCTTTTTAATGCTATTCTGTAATTTGACCTTGGTTGATTCCAGTATTTGTTTCTGCTGCCTTTCACTTTCATGTACATCATTTGTACGGAGCATAACTATCTTTGGTTTTATAGAATCATAGAGTCATACAGCACAGAAACAGACATTTTGGTCCAACTTGTCCATGTCCACAGGATATCCTAAGCTGAACTAGTCCCATTTGCCTGCATTTGGCTCACATCTCTCCAAACCCTTCCTATCCATGTATCTGACCAAATGTGTTTTAAATGTTGTAACTGGAACTGCCTCTATCTGAATTTCCTCTGAGGTTTCCATCCCACCATCAACAACCTAGCTTAAAGCCTCCCTAACAGCACTAACACATCTCCCCATGAGGATATTAGTGCGAGTCCTATACAGTGTAACCTCTCCTCCTTGTACAGGTCCCACCTGCTCTAAAACATACAAGCATTAAAAATGGAAGCAGAAGTCACTGTCTGTGTGGACTTTGCACATTCTCCCCGTGTCTGCGTGGGTTTCCTTTGGGTGCTCTGGTTTCCTCTCACAGTCCAAAGATGTGCAGGGTAGGTGGATTCGTAGTGCTAAATTGTCCACAGTGTCCAGGGATGTTTAGGAAATGTGGGTTAGATATGGAGAAAGCAGGGGCAGGGGAATAGTTCTGGGTGGAATGCTCTTTGGAGGGGCAGTGTGGACTTGTTGGGCTGAGTGGCCTGTTTCCACACTGTTGGGATTCTATAATTCTATGATTCTATGAAGTATGAGTCTACTTTGCCATTCAATAAGATAATGGTTGATCTGTTTGTGTTTCAAATTTCACATGCCCATTTCATTCCTCTACCTGACAAGAATTGATCTACCTCTGCCTCCTATCTTAAAAATTGATCTACCTCAGAGTTTCAAAGTCGCACAATCCTCTTAGAGAAAATAATTCTTCCTCACCTCTGACCTGAAAGTGTGATCCCTAATTTTAAAATAGTGTTCCTTGTTTCTGAACTCACCCACTGAGGGAAAAACCCTTCCCACACCCAGCTTGACAAGACATTCAGGATCATCAAAGACCCCCCTCACTGTTCTAACTTCAGTGATTACAAGCCCATTCTGCCCAACCAATGCTCAGGAGACAACCCACACATTCCACATAACAATCTAATAAGCCTTCTCTGGACTATCACCAACACATTTCCATCCTTCCTCAAATAAGGAGACCAAAACTGCACCCAATATTTGAGTAGTCATTTCAACATTGCCTTCTATAACTGCTGCATTATATTCTTATTTTTATGTTCAATTCCTCTTGCAATAACGAAGGGCATCTCATTAGCCTTCTTAATTTGGTTCTGTACCTGCAGACTAACGTTTAGAACATAGAACATAGAACAATACAGCGCAGAACAGGCCCTTCGGTCCTCGATGTTGTGCCGACCTGTGAACTAATCTGAGCCCACCCCCCAACACTATCCCATCATCATCCATATGCTTATCCAATGACTGTTTAAATGCCCCTAATGTGGCTGAGTTAACTACATTGGCAGGCAGGGCATTCCACGCCCTTAGCACTCTCTGAGTAAAGAACCTGCCTCTGATATCTGTCTTAAATCTATCACCCCTCAATTTGCAGCAATGCCCCCTTGTACTAGCCGACGTCATCATCCTAGGAAAAAGACTCTCACTGTCCACCCTATCTAATCCTCTGATCATGTTGTAGGTCTCTATTAAATCCCCTCTTAGCCTTCTTCTCTCCAATGAGAACAGACCCAAGTCCCTCAGTCTTTCCTCATAAGACCTTCGCTCCAGACCAGGCAACATCCTGGTAAATCTCCACTGCACCTTTTCCAATGCTTCCACATCCTTCCTGTAATGGGGCGACCAGAACTGCATGCAATATTTCAAGTGAGGCCGCACTAGCGTTTTGTACAGTTGCAGCATGACATCACGGCTCTGGAACTCAATCCCTCTACCAATGAAACCTAACACACCGTATGCCTTCTTAACAGCGCTATCAACCTGGGTGGCAACTTTCAGGGATCTATGTACCAGGACACCAAGATCCCTCTGCACATCCACACTACCAAGAATCTTTCCATTGACCCAGTATTCTGCCTTCCTATTATTCTTCCCAAAGTGAATCACCTCACATTTGTCTGCATTGAACTCCATTTGCCACCTTTTGTGACTCATGCCCTAAGACACCAAAATGCCTCTGCAGCTTGGAATTGCACAGTTGTTTTCCATTTAAGTAATGCTCTGCATTTTCATTCTTCATACCAAAGTAAACAACTTCACATTTTCTCACATTATACTCCATCAGAACTGTCCCAGTGCCCTAGAGATTTTAAAGACCTCCTTCCTACATAATTCTTCCAGCCATATGTTCATTCACTCAATCTTCCTCGTTCTACACCTACCAGCATGTGATTCTGGAAGCAATCCTGAGATGACTGCTTTAGAAGTCCCATTTTTCAGTCTATTCCCAGATCCCTAAATTCTACTTTCAGGATAACATCCTTTTCTCTACTTATGCCATTGGTGTCAACATGGGCCACAGCTTCTGGATTTTCACCCTCTCCAGAAAGAACATCCTGTAGCTGCTCGGTGACATTCTTGATGCTAGGAAGAGAATTCTTTTCATCGTTGTGGCATGAATTTTTATATCCAAAGATATATGAAGTTTCCAGGTGCCTGCGTAATATGTCTTGCAGTCATTGAACCTCACATGTGAGGTGGTAGTGGTGGAGTGATAATGTCTCTGGGCTATCAATGCAGATCCCCACTCTACACTCACATTATAGAATAGAGTGTAGGTAAGAGGCCATTCGATCCATTGAGTCTGAAGAGCATCCCACTCAGATGCAGCCCATTACCCTATCCCTGTAACTACCACAGCTAACCTACCTAGCCTGCAGATCTCTGGACATTACAGGACAATTTGGCATTGCCAATCCACCTAACCTGCATAACTTTGGAATGTGGGGGGAAACTGGAGTACCCGGAGGAAATCCACGCAGGCACAGGGAGAATGTGCAAAAGTCCACGCAGGCAGTCACCTGAGGATGGAACTGAACCTGGACCCCTGGCACTGTGAGGCAGCAGTGCTAACCACTGAGCTATTGTGTTTAAGTCCTACCATGGCAGCTGGGGTAGTTGGGTTTTGATTAAAAAAAGGTCTGAAATAAGAAGCGAGCTTAATGGCAACCAGTTGTCAATTGTCATTAAAAAAAAACCCATCTGGTTCAAATGCCCATTTTGGAAATAAATCTGCCATCTTTATCTGGTCTGGCCTACATGTGTCTCCAGACCCTCGCCAGTCTTGTTGACCCTTAACTGCTGAACAGTTAGGATGGGCAATAAATGCTGGCCTACCTAGTGATAGCCACATCCATGAATGAATGCTCGAAAAAAAAGTCCTGCTTCTTCCAAACAGGCACCTTAAAATACCAAGGATTCTGTTGTATGAAGGCAATGATGGGGTTTAATTTCAAGAAGCTATCCTTGGCTTCTCTGACCTTGCGACCTGCCACTTCATTTTCATTCCTTTTTCCTCTTCAAAGTCCCTGCCTGAAACGTGTAATCACCTCTTAGATCTATGTCTATATTTCACCCAACTCCATGCTTGAATGTTGCCATCAAGTTTCAACCCTGCTATTGTTGTACGTGAAGCAAAGCCTCAGCTCTTCCTTGTGAAAGGTGTATCTTGTAGATTTGCTGCCACCATCCTCTTTCGTGTGGCGAAGTACAGGGCTTGGTTGGTGGCCTGTGGTAGAGCAACCTGTTAACCAAATGAGAAAAGGCTCTTGTCTTGATGGGGAGGCAATGGCCTAGAGGTACATTGCTGGTTGCTTTTCCAGAGATGCAGGCATTGGGGTTCAAATCTAGCCATGGCAGGTTGTGACATTTGAATTCAATTGAATAAAAAATCTGGAATTAAGAATCTAATGATGACCATGAATTCATTGTCAATTGTCTGGAGAAGCTCCTCTGGTTCAGTAATGACCTTTAGGGAAGGAAGCTACCATCTTATATGATCTGGCCTACATGTGAATCCAGACCCACAGCAATGTGGTTAACTCTTAGCTGGGCAATAAAGGCTTGTCTAGCCAGCGATGCCCTTATCCTGTGAATGAATGAAAGAAAAAGGACACATTGTAGTTTGTTATGTGATAACAAGTGATATTGGCATGATAGAATAAAAGCAAAAATGCTGGAGGAATTCAATGGGTCTGGCAGCATATGTGGAGAGAGAAAGAGATGTAACATTTTGGGTCCACTATGAGCTTTCTTCAGAACTTTCACTTCTCAAGTGTTAACTCTGTTTCTCTCTCTGCAGATGCTGCCAGTCCTGTATTTTCTGTTTTAATTCATATTTTCAGCATCCGCCACATTTTGCTTTTATTTAGCATAATAGGCATCAACACAAGAATATCTATTAGTCTTCTATCACTGTAATGTAGTTGTCTAGTTTTACTCTGGGGTAACCTGCTATCTTATTACCATGCAATAAACATTTCATGTTAGTCAAGAACAAGCCTCTTTTGACAAGACTTTGTGTGGTCATCCTTCACCACTTAGTATTAAGAAGTTTCTAGACGAGTACCATAAAGAGGGATTGGCAGCAGAAGATCCTTTCAGAACCAGGTGCCAATTGTGGGCATTTCTTACAACATGGTGGCAGCCTTGGGGATTTCATTTAACCACCTTACATCTTGTAGCCATGTGGAATGAGCTGTTTCTACACTGAAGAAATCATCAGTAGGTGCAAGAATCCATAGCTGGGAGATGAAAGATTTCGACTAAAAGGTGTGAGTGCCTCTTTATGATTTCAGCAACTTTTGAAAATGAGAGCAGAACTTGCCAGCCTTTGTATGTTACAGAAAAAGGCCATTCAGTCCATCATGGCAGATTCTGATTTGAATGGCTGTAAATTGAGAGATGGGAATGTTTAATGAGACATGGGTGATCCTTGTGCACCATTTGCTGAAAGTAAACATGCAGATGCAGTAGGCAGCAAAGATGGCAAACCGCATGTTGGCCTTCAAAGCGAGAAGATTTGAGTACAGGAACAAGGATGTCTTGCTGCAACTATACAGTACATTGGCGATGCCACACCAAGAACACTGTGCCCAGCTTTGATCTCCTTATCTGAGGATATGAAGGGGGTGCAATGAAGATTTACCAAAGTGATTCCTGGAATGGCAGGACTAACATATGAGGAGAGACTGAGCTGTTTAGGACTGTATTCATTGAAGTTTGGAAGAATGGGGGGGGAAATCTTATAGAAACCTATGAAATTCTAACAGAACTGGAGAGGTTAGATGCCGGAAAGATGTTTCCAATGGTGAGAGAGTCCAGTCATAGTTTATGGATATGGGCCAAACATTTTAGGGCCGAGATAAGGAGAAATTTCTGCACCCAGAGAGCAGTGAGCCTGTGGAATTCACTACCACAAAAACTAGTTGAAGCCAAAACATGATGTGTTTTCAAGTGGGAGGCAGATATAGCTCTCGTGGCTAAAGGGGTTAAGGGAGATTGGGGAGGGTGTAATTTGGACATTGAGCTCAATGACCAGCCATAATCATAATGAATGGCTGAGCAGGCTCGAGGGGTTGAATGGTCTGCTCTTGCACCTGTCCTCTATGTTTCCATGTCTATGTCAGCTGAATAAACCAGACACCTATTCTAATTCCACTTGCCAGTGCCTGGTCTGTAGCCTTTCAGGATATGTTACTGATATATATTAGGCACAGATCCAGGTTCCTTGCGGATTTCTGCCTCAGCCACCAAATGGGGCAGCGAATCCCAGACACCCACCACTCTCTGGAAAAACGTTTCCTTATGTCCCCTCTAATCCTTTACCAATTACCTTAAATCTGTGTCCCCTGGTAATTGATCTTTCTGCAGTTGGAAACATAACTTCCTTGTACACTCAATTAGGTCACTGCTCAGCCTCCTCTGTTCGAAGGAAAATAACTTTAGTCTACCCAAGGCTTCGTCACAGCTGCAATCTCAACACTGTTGCACTGTCGAAACACTGTTGCAAATATCCTCTGTGTTCTCTCTAGAACAGTAATATCCTTCCTGTAACGTGGAGATTAGAAATGTACGCAAAACTCCAGCTGGGACCTAAACAGAGTCTTACCAGCTCCAGCATTACATCCCCACTGTTATCATTGATACCTTGCCCAATGAAGGATGCATCCGATATGCCTTCTTTACTCATCCTGTCACTTTCAGAGGTCAGTGATCATGTCTTCAAGGTCTCTCACTCCCTATACTCAACATTTTCTTTGTTTATTGTGTAGTCATTTGCTTTGTATGCCCTCCTCAAATGAATAACCTAGCACCTATTATTTCAATTCCTTTTGACACTTATCCATCACTCAACTATCCACTTCACTGCCACCATTGGTCAATTTTGTCAAGAACAATAACTTGTGTCATTTGTAAATTTTGCAACTATGCCTCCTCCTTGGAAATCTAAATTGTTAAAATATACCACAACAGCATCATTGAATCCTGTGAATATGACTGTAAACTGCTTTCCATTTGCAAAAACGTCCATTGACCACTACCCTCTGTTTCCTGTCACTTAATCAATTTTAGAACCAACTTGCCATATGTCCCAGTGGTGGGTGTGTGGTATGCGCTGCCGGCGGTGGTAGTGGAGTCAGATACATTAGGGACGTTTAAGCAACTCTTGGATAGGCACATGGATGATAGTATAATGTAAAGTATGCAGGGTAGTTTGATCTTAGAGTAGGACAATAGGTCGGCACAACATTGTGGGGCCGAAGGGCCTGTACTGTACTGTGCTATTCTGTGTTCTATGTTCTATGTTCTAGTCCCCTGTGTCCCATGGACTTTAATATTTATGGTCAGTTTGCTAAGTGGGACCATGTCAAATGCCTTCCTAAAATCCATGTAGACAACACCCATTGCACTATCTTCCTCAATTCTTCTTATTACTTCCTTAAAAATTCAAAGTTATTAAGACCATGCCGATTATTTCTGATTAATCTGAGCCTTTCTATGTAACAGCTAATTCTAACTCCCAGTATTGATTCAACTAATCTGTCCACCATTGAGAACCTGTACATGCCCTTCTCAATCAACAAACAGCACTTCAGAGGAAGAAAACATGTTTTACTCTAAAAATTTTGAAATTTGGTGAGCAATTTCAACCATCTCAGAGGGCAACACCTATTGACCTAAATGACATTGAGGAAAAGGCTTTTAAAACCTATTAGAAATGGTCGCAGAACTCAAGCAGATGTATGTACCATTGAATTAGGTGTTTGATGAATTCCCAACAAAGAAGACATCATTGATATCATTGGACTAGAAGATCTCTTGACTTATCCTCTATCTGTAAGAAAATCTTCAGGTCTTGAATTCATCAAGAAAATGAGGAAAGTCCCTTAACCAAAAGATTATGACATGACAGACTGGGAGACACACATTGAGACCTACTTTGCAGTAAGGTTGAAAAGAGAAGATTACTTCTCACATCTCACATTTCAAAAAAAAAATCAAAGACTGTCTAGATATGATGGTGATCCAATGTCAACATTTATACAGCTTCACAGTAAAAGGTGTGCCAGAAATAAAAGACCCACCAATTCTTTACAGATGTCAATGTTCAACATTCTTCCTGAAGCAGGATATCACTTACTGGTCTAAGTCAACACGAATTTATGATGGCAGAGACTTGGAGGAGAGAAGGGATACTTGTAAATGATATATTCTTGTAACACATTTTTTTCTAATGGGGTAAGTTTGGGAGAAAGAAATCTGGAGGGAGAAGTAATGCTGCATTAAGACAGTTGACCCAAAAATGTTAACTCTGAAACCTTTGTGTAAGTCTGTCACTGCTTTGTGTAAGTCTGTCACTGCGCTGTCACAGCCTGCTTCTTGGAAGAGCTAGTTGGTTGCAGCTATCGTCAGAGTTGTTCTTGTCTGTTAATCTTAAATCTCATTTTAATAACCATGCAATTTAGGCTAAGCTGGCATCCCTAAGGAGATACTCAAGTCTGCTAACAGCATATTTTAGTTACCCATTCTAACTCTGCTGTTATTTGTTATCTTATTACAATGTAATAAACCTTTCTTGTTACTCAAGAACAAGCCTCCTGTGCCAGGATTATGTAGTCATCCTTCACCACTCAGAAATAGTAACTAGCAATACAGACTGATTGGTGGTAGTGTATCTATCTAAAGAAAATCATTTTAGAAACAGGTGATAGCTGTGGCCATCTCTCACAATAGTGTGCATTCCAAGCCAAGTCTGCTCAGGAATAGCCTTTTTATTTGCATTGATTTGCATTGATTCCAACCTGTAGTGCCTTAGAATGTAAACTTCTCAAGATGCATTCAAACACCTTCATGACCTTTGTTCTCACTGTTGCCTTCCCCGATTCCAGATGGGCCACGTCCCACGGTGGCAGTGGGAAGAATGGGCCGAGTCCCGCAGTGGCAATGGGGCAAATGAGCTGAGTCCTTTGGCAATGGGGTGAACAGGTCGACTCCCACAGTGGCAGTGGAGCGAACGGGCCAAGTCTTGTGGCAGCGGAGAGCAGGGGCCGAGTCCTGTGGCAGTGAAGAGAATAGGCTGAGTCCCACTGTGGCAGTGGGGAGAGTAGGCTGAGTCCCACTGTGGCAGTGGGGAGAATGGACCGAGTCCACTGGCAGTGGGGAGAATGGGCCGAATCCCGTGGTGGCATTGGGGAAATGGGCCGAGCCCTGTGGCAGTGGGGTGAACGGGCCGAGTCCCACGGTAGCAATGGGGAGAATGGGCTGAGTCTCATGGTGGAATGAACAGACTGATTCCCGGAGCAGTGGCAGAGTGAGGCCTGAATGGAGACCAGTACGTACAGGCAGCATGGTCTCGTGCTCTGGGGGCAGTGGGCATGGTCTGGAACTTAAATATTTTTTGTCACATTATTATTCTGGACCTTTTCAACTGCTGCCATGCCAATGTTCTTTTTACTCTGTAACAACCCTTTTTTTTATTCTGTAACCACACTTAAAAGTATCTGTACCTAAGGGTCCTCTGTACCTAAGATGGTGCCGAAAGACGACATTATAAACTTTTCACTGCGCTCAATTGAGTGTACCTGACAATAAAGGCTGTTCTATTCCTTCGCCTTGTAACTCCTGAGCTCTCCACTGTTTTGTCTTAGGCATTTTGCATGTTCTCCTCCCTTTTCCCACTGTGCTTCTGGTCCCTTGGCTGTCACGTGCTGGAATTCCCTTTCTCTTCTTCTTTAAAACTCCTTTTGAAACCATTTTTTATGACTTAGCTGGTTAAACTAGGTCATTACTCTTTAAATGATTGTCTTTGGATTCCTGTTCATCTTGCTTCTGCCTCTGTTGATGTCCCTTCAGATTTATGTGAGGCTCATTTTTTTCCCCTCTTTATTTTGTTTATTTCCTCTTTCCCTTGCTAAAGCAGAAATCCTGACTGATTCCCCACCCTCCTCCACAACTGGAGTTCTGATCAACTGTTATGATCCTTTCACCCTCCCGGATGAAACCAACACTCCACGGATTGAGAATCGATTCGAAATCATATTGGTCTGCATAGGACAGTGACATAACCCTATAATTATCAATGTATGGTTTTGAGGACAGATAGCATTTGAGAAAAGACATTAATTAATTTAAAACAAGTGGAAAAACTCTGCCAGATGAGGTATATCATATGAATGTACATTAATATTGCACAAGGTAATTTCTAGGCAATGTTATCTTGTTCAATGGAGGCTTTAGGCAAATTCCTGTGGTTACACCTGTTTCATTTCCAACCCCATCAATCTATTAGTTCTTGTTTGCCTAACGGTGCAGTTGCAAAAACCTTATGCTGCCCGTCAGATGAATGAGGTACAGGCAGTGTCAGATGAAGGAGAACTTGCCTTTTTCTAGCTGTTTGGTAACGAGGCACCTGCTTTTCCATTCTAAACATTCAAGGTTTCTATCTCATGACAGCAGTTCAGTGACTGGGATGGTTTCATGCCAACCACAAAATATGAGCACTCCTAGGACTGTCAATGAGTCCTGGCACCAAACCACTGCACTTGTAGCACACTTTACAATATCAACACAATTGTAGGCTGGATGAATAGAGCTCCCTGTTTCCTAGTCTCACAAGCAGTAGCCTATAATTTTGTATTCTGTGACTGAATTAGGAGCTGCATTAACATTCACGTGCAGCTTTAGCCTTTCACCCGCTTTCAAAGCTCTTTGAGGCACCACAGAGCTGGCAATTAGAAACAAAATTGTGCTCACAAACTCTTAATGAAAAGTAAACATCATTAGGTTTATTTTGCAATCTGGAAATGAATCTGGAGGAGAAGGTCAACATTAACATCAGTTCCCCTTATCATGAAGAGGTGAATGGTTTAGAACTGAATTCTCTGGCATTTGTTGGTCCACACACTATGACGTTGTCCCTTCCTCTGTTTGAGTAGATGACAAATACTGCCCCAAAGTTACAACAGATGCCAAGGGTCCTTGGAATTCTTTATCAAACGTCCAATATCCCTATATGAGCTTAGTCAGGATCAACGAGCTAATCGAACATGGGATACATCCCCATTGACCCCAATCTATCGTCCCCTGAGGTCCACATAAGTAGCAAGGTCATTGAACAATCATACAGAGTGGAGGGCTTGGAATATTCTCCTCCTGCAATTGTCAAGGGCTGCTGTGGTCAACTGCAACATGTCAAGTATCATCTCAACATTTCAATCATATTTTCAGTCATGAAAAGCATTTTTTTTACATAAAAGGAGTATGTCACAGTGATATATCTGAACGTTAGTGCTTAATGGCTTGAAACAATAGCAGTTAGGGTCCCTAGCTTAGTTTGAGGGAGCAGAGCAACAGCACTATTTGGACATTGTACTGGAGAGTTCAGAGTGACGGGGTGGGTGTGGGGTCAAGGGGTAGTGCAAGGTGCTGGAGGGCATGCATGGAATTCTGAGGCTATTCATTCTGTCCACTTCCCCTTTTTAATCCTTCAGCAAGTTCCAATGCCCAATTTGATGGTGGCATGACAGGATACCAGGCTGTTTGGAGATCCTGTCAATTCAACCTAGAGTGCAATCAGAGTAGAACCACTGGTAACTGAACCTATCCTAGCTTGCTATATTTGCCATCCCACAGCTGGAGTAGGAACTCACAATGCAAGAGCCAAGCAGAGACATTCAGCGTCAGTCCTTTGTTTAATCTTTGGCTGCACTAGCCAGATAACCTGTGAGTGAAATTCATGAATTTTGTTATCCTTGTGTCGGGGGCCCAGCATCTCTGCTTTTGGAAAGGTCACCTGCCCCTTTTGTGCAAAGGAGACCAATATTTTTCAAATTTCACAAGGAACTTATGCCAAGTTGACACGCATCTTGTTTGCTGAACCCATTTGGGTTTTGGTATTGAGACAGAGGTGGGGAGAAATGGTGGGCATAGAATGGAAGCTCTCAAATCAGCCTTCAAATAGTGGGCACTCATGCCACTCTGGGTGCCTCTCGACTACCCACCATTCCAAGTATGTTTCAAAAGTCCAACATTGATGTCTAAGTTAGGGGTGCAATTAGGCTTATCAACAATGCAATTTTACTCCCAAAAACTTTCTTCATAAAAGCTTGTACTGTAAAACACCTTGTTATTTTCCTCAAAAATGGAAGTCTTGACTTTTAGTATGTTGTCAGCATAGGCAATTTCACTAATCCTACATCAAGGACTCAGTGAAATCCTGGGACGTAGGAAGTCTGAGTGTTGGAGTCCCCACTGTAGCCTTGTCCTTCTTACATCAATTACTTTGCTGAAGGTGGGTGGAAAGTCTTTACCTACCCCAAATATTTGGAGACCTTCAGCAGATGGCATGACTTAGCTAAGTGCTCTTAGCTGTATTATGATCAGGTGAGAAGTGGTAGAACAGTTAGCCTCTCTTTCCACCTCTTGGGCAACAGTAACAAATGATTTAAAATAATTTGATTTTTAATTTTGTGGGTGTTTAAGTGCTATAACTGTAAAATACAAGGATAGGCAGGGTTTCTTGTAAGTTTTAAGAAGAAAATAAATTGTATTTGTTATACTAAACAGCAGATATCTACTGCTTTGCAGAGCACTTAAGTTCTGTAGGTAAAAATGACTTTGAGCTTTCTGAATACATGTCACTTGATCCGAAACTTTAACTCTGTTTTCTCTCCACAGATTCTGCCAGACCTGCTGAGTTTCTCCAGTAATTTATGTTTTTGATTCTATATATCAGTTTGGCCCACACCCACCTGACGAACAGAACAGGTCTCGGTACATGTGAATGGTTCAGGAAATGGGCCATTGACACAGAATAAAATTGATTGCCTCTGTTGGCCTACTTCCAGACAGCTCAGTCCCTTTCTGATGGCTTTGTAATTTGCAAGAAGAAGTTACAAAAATGTTCACCATCTTAAAAATTGCTGTCAATCCCTATAATATCATCCTGTGGTTTAACCCCCTTAATAGATGAAGACATTTTTGATATAAAACAAGGCTTCCGAACAAGAGGAACAGTTTATTTTAGAGATAATTGTTCCCAAAGCCACCCACCAATTTCTCTCCTGCCATGCCCAGGTCTGCTGTAGAGTAGTTGATGGAGATTGATGACATGTGTTGCCAACTACTTAATTATCACCATATAATTCGGCTTCTGGGATTGCAAAGTGAGCATATGATGGTCTACGGAGGTAGCAAGAACTGGGCAGGCCAGGCAACATCAGAGGAGCAGGAAAGTTGACGTTTTGGGTAAGGACCCGACCCAAAACATCAACCTTCCTGCTCCTCTGATGCTGTCTGGCCTGCTGTGTTCCTTCAGCTCCACGCTGTGTTGTATATGATGGTCTTCAGTCTGTTTTCATTTTGCAATTCTTATGTTCTGGCCAATGATCCTAGTCAAACCCCAATGACATTGCCTACAATAGGTTTTCCAGGGCTCAAACTTTTAGCCACAGGAAAATGCTTTCGCCCTAACATACTCCTCCTTACATCACCCTGTAAACTGCACAATCCTGCCTTTTGGAGAATCAAGTCCACCTACCTGCTTTTTCATCATATTTTTAAACATTTCTTAATCCAGGAACATGTGTAATTTTCTTGTGGACTAAATTATATCCTTCACCATGAAGTGCCCTATTCACTCACACATCCACTACTCTTCAGATGAAAAGGCTCCACCTGATTTTCCTTCCAACTCTGACCTTCCTCATTACCAACTGGTGCTGTTAGTATGTTAACCTGATTACAGTGAACTTTTTTTTAGCTCATCTACTATGTGGATCCCTCTTGCAAACATAACGATATCACCCCAAAAAAGAAAACAGTAGAATTAAAACTTCCTTAATTTTTACCAACAATGTTATGTCTGTATGTACCCCTCTACCCTCTCAAGGACAGTAGGATCCTTCTTGTGAATGCGTGACCAGAGACTGCCAAATGGAGCACACACTGTGTTTTCTCTGCAGCCACTTATCGTACCCCATTCAAACACTGCCAAGGTTGGTATAGCAGCACGTTTGGCAAAATCAGAACTTCCATCAAAATCCACATGATTGTGCAAGCAAGGGCATGTTAAACTTTGAAGGTGGATATATGCAAGCCAGCTGTCATTGGGAACTCAGATCGGATGCCTGACAGGGCTGAGGAGGGACATTAATGTAATCAAGTGCCAGTAATTTAATCATTTCATAGGCTTGATCAGTTTTTTTATTACATTTGTTGTCAAGCAGGCAGTTTCTTCCTATCATAAGAAAATAAACACCATTTATCATCCCTGTAAATATTACCCAGTGACAGCTTCAGCATTGCTTTGCATAAATATCTATGAATGAGAGTACTGTCTGGTATAAGCAGAAAAAGTCTATTCTTCATATTTTCGGCCTGTCAGAATCATTTTTGTTGCAGTTTATACACGCTTTCATCAGCTTGTGAATCTTTAATTCGTTGTTTAGATCACATTTTCTCTGGATACAGGTGATTGCTTTATCTGTTCTTTATGGGAATTTGAGATTTGCCCAAGTTAGCCCTTTACTGTTTCAAATCCAAATACAATTACCAAGTGCTTCCAGACCAGATCAGGTGCATTAAAGGTAGTCAGCAATTACAAAGTTTGACAGAAATACAACTCGTAGGTCTTGACAGTTAATATGTCAGTCTTGTTTAGTTGAAAATTAGGTTATATTACCTTTGTATGAGACCATTAGATGTAGCCATTCATTGATTGTTTTCAAAAAATGCTAAGTTAGATCTAAGGGCTTTATTATTTTCTAAGATATTAAGTGTTTTTAAGAGGTCATTTGTTTGAAACTGGGTTATGAAAGCAAGGATTTCATGGAACAAACTTGAACTGGTCATGGAGATTCATTGTGAGAAAAGGGGAATCATTAGTAGGCTCACACCACTGAATGAGAATTCATTATTCATCCTATTTTGTTTGGAAGTATGTAAACATGGCTGCTAACGAAGTCACAACCTCAATTACTGTTGATTCAGTAACTTATAAAACTAAATTAATCAGCAGCGATAACAAGGTGTAGAGCTGG
>JAHRHZ010000144.1:80797499-80902345 GCA_024137785.1 Ginglymostoma cirratum
ATAACAAGGTGTAGAGCTGGGTGAACACAGCAGGCCAAGCAGCGTCAGAGGAGCAGGAAAGCGGACGTTTCAGGCCTAGACATTCAAGGGTGGGTCTAGGCCCGAAACATCAGCTTTCCTGCTCCTCTGACGCTGCTTGGCCTGCTGTGTTCATCCAGCTCTACACCTTGTTATGTCAGATTCTCCAGCATCTGCAGTTCCTACTATCTCTGAATCAATTGATCAACACCTGCACCACCCATAAGTTCCCATCCTGCCATAATTCCAGGTATTTAGTAATTCCTTTGAAATGCAATGATTGCTGTTATCTCAATGGATTAGTGATAATTTGTCACCCAACTTGAATGCATTTGTTCTAAATTGTATGCCGGGGCTCTAATTCAGTCAAATATATCAGACACTTAAAAGCTACTGCTTTTGCTTTGTGATACACTTTTAATAATTGCATTTGACAGTTAATGTCTTCGTCAGGCTAGAGCCTATCATGCATTAATATAAATATGACTGTCTTCAATAAATAATTACATCTGTTGGAAGCATTGTTACTGCTTTGATGACTGCTCACACCATTAATAGTCAGGAAAATGTGAAACGTTTACCGATGCCTTCAGAATCACCTTGGGTGGAGAAAGTAGAGAGTGAATGCACATCTGAGTAGAGATGGAACTGTCGGAACCAAATAAGTAAAAGGAATAAATAATTCGATTAAGAAGTTTGTAATTTTTAATTCTACTTTAACATGTCATTCCAAGAAATAAGAAAAATGCACATTTCAATGGGATTGTTTCCTTAAAAAAATAGAATGAAATACAAGGAAAATATCAATTTCTTCCTAATCTAAAGTTCGAGACTTAAACACACACCTGTTTTGAACCAGCATGTTTGCACAATTCCACAAACACAGCTTTTTACTTAGGATTGGTAGAGCACAGTTTAGAGTCATAGTAAAGAGTTGAGATGCTTTGTATCTGGGATCTGGACATTGCTGGCTGTGTCAGCATTTATTGCCCATACTTAATTGAGGGCAATTAAGAGTCAACCATATTGCTGTGGGTCTGGAGTCACATGTAGGCTAGACTAGGTAAAGATGGCAGTTTCTCTCCCTAAAGTGCATTAGTGATCTAGATGGGTTTTTACAACAATCAAAATAGGTTTCATACGCATCATTGGACTCTTAATTCCAGATTTTTAATGAACTCAGATTGCTCCATCTGCCATGGCAAGATTTAAACCCAGGTACCCAGAACATTACATGGGTCTCTGGATTAATAGATGAGTGATAATACAACGAGGCAATCACCTCCCCTAATGAGTGTAGAAATAGTGAGAGCCCCGGCAGTAACATAACTAGCTACGTAACCTATTTTCACCCAGGTTTTCTCCAAAATTATGTGTTTGGTATAATGTATTGGCGGGTGTCTGTGGTTAGATTTCTGACTTGATGTACCT
Source organism: Ginglymostoma cirratum (assembly GCA_024137785.1). Lineage (NCBI taxonomy): Eukaryota > Metazoa > Chordata > Chondrichthyes > Orectolobiformes > Ginglymostomatidae > Ginglymostoma > Ginglymostoma cirratum. Next base: position 80,798,949 of record JAHRHZ010000144.1, read on the forward strand.
AATGTGCATGGCTTACAACTTGAATTTTTATGCTTAATATAGACTTTCTTTTCTTGTTTATATCTATTCTTTCTTTCCTCCTCATGCCTTTCAGTTTGTCAGGTAAAACTACACTGTGCTCGGGTGCAAATTTATGTTTAACTCAATGATAACACCCTCAGTGGGAATTCATTCTGAGTGTGTCTAATGTGTGTGATTAGTATTAGGATAGTTTGAAGCATGATTTTCCATGCTGAAGCTAAAAGAATATCTGCTGTGAATTTACCATAATCCTCAAGCCTCCATTAGGCACATTGAATTGCATTCAGTTCTGCCATTTTTGTGCATAACTTCACAAGGCAGCACTTTAATACATTTTGTAAATGTTAACGTGTGGTTCAAATAATTGAGCACTCTCCCAGCACCAATGAAAAAGTGAACTTGGGAGCAGTGTACTGACTGAAATTGTTCTGAAAGACAGGATGATGATTGGAGAAACTGAGAAATTAGAAAGGGAATGCAGGCAAATGTATTGTTTACCACTGAATCTGTCAGTCACATAAATGTCCCTATAATGTACCTATTACCCTATCTCTTTATTTTTGTAATTATTCTATGAAGATCTGTAATGCTTAACCTTTTGGCTTTGTTTCTTTTACTACTTTGTACCTGAGGTCTTTTACCTATGTATCTTTGAGCCCAAGGTGGCTGTGTGTGTGTGGCAACATTACACATTTTTCACTGTACTCCTGGACTTCCTTACTTGGGTACACATGACAATAAAATCCAAATCTAAACTAAACTAAATTCAGTTCCTTTGTGAAAAAAAATTTCTCTTCATTATTGTATCTTAAGTTATAAAAAAACAGCAATACTATGCAAAGCTTTCTTACTTGGTTACGTTGTCAACTTTTATTTTCATTGTTTTTCACAAGTCATCAGAAAAATTTTCAATGCTATGGTCAAGTTAAGTATGATCTATAACAACAATTTGTCCTGTATATCTATGCACAACAAGCATGCGAAGCCATTTTCCTAGCAACCAGGTTGCTAGGTTGAATGTAACTTGGATTTGCTTCCGTGTTTTCAGTGTCAAATTATTGCAACTCATATTTAGTAAAATGAGGATGAGGGCGTGATGAAGGATAAATAAATACCTTGCATCTGTCTTTACCCAGGATGAAGATACTTCTGAAGTCAGAATAAAGAGAAGGTAGCTACAATACTGGAAGGGCTAAAAGTTGGTAAAGTGGAGGCATTAGAAAGATTGACTCACCCAAAATTGATAAGTCACCAGGATCCAATGGGATGCATCTGAAGATATTGTGGAAACATATGGATATTGTGACTCCAGACCCACAGCAATGTGGTTGACTCTTAACTGCCCTCTGGCCAATTAGGGGTGGGCAATAAATGCTGCCTGGGCAGTGTTGCCCCTCATTATTCATGAATGAATAAAGGAAAAAAAAATGTCCAGGCTTGGGTTTACAAGTGGCAAGTGGCACTGACACCACATAAGTATCAAGCAATGACCATCTCCAACAAGAATCTAACCATCACCCATTGACATCCTGGGGTTACAGTTAACCAGAAACTGAACTGTACCAGCTATATAAATACTAAGAGCAGGCGAGAGGCTCAGAATCTTGCAACAATGAACTTAGTTACTGACTCCCAATGTATGCCTAAAAGGCACAAGTTAGGAATGTGATGGAACAATCCCCTCACCTATGTGAACGCACTCCAGCAACACTCAAGAAGCTTGACATCATTCAATTGACTTTACATCCACAAGCATTCATTACTTCTACCACCGGTGCTCAGTAGTAGTAATGTGTACCATTCTACAGAATGTACTGCAGAATTTCACCAAGGCTCCTTAGATAGCACCATCCGAACAGGTGACCACATCCATCTAGAAGGACAAAAGCAGCAGATACTTGGGAATACCATGAAGTCTAAGCTCCTCTCCAAACTCCACGCCCCTCATCCTGACTTGGAAATATATCATTGCTCCCTCAGTGTCATTGAGTCAACATTCTAGAACTGTCCCCCAATTGCATTGTGGGTATTGTTACAAAGGAGTGGTTGACATCTCTCTGATAACTAAAATCGAAACACCCACAGACGTTCACCTCACTTCGTAATCTGTTGAAGGAAGTGTGAAAAGTGTACCTGCCTCTCACCTCCCAATCTGTTGTAAAGGAGGTGAAATAAAATGAACTCCTGACAGTACCTCAACAATCAACAAGTAACAATTTACTTATCTAACTCTAACAGTTAACAAATTAACAGAACTACTAACAAACTGAACAATTCTCTGTTAACTATTAACTATTCCTGAATAAATTAAAATTCTAATGGTATGCTGTTCCAATAGATTTAAGTATCATATATATAAATCAAAATTAATAAAAATATACATTAAAGTTAATGTCTCAAAATTACAACCAGGATAAGTGTTCTGAAATGTTCTTTGCCAACTCCGCTGTCCTCCAGTCAGGAATACTTTCCTCTGTCAAATTCTTGAGTCAGGAATATTAGCTCAGAGTGCCACAGTACCCTTTATTTAGATGGCGCTTACTCTGAGATCTTAAAGATTTCTGTGAGGGCCAGTGATTTTCTTTTTCTTTAGACTGATGGCTGTTGAGAACTATTCTCTTAACATAAGGTAGTTTGCTCTCACACGATTTACAAATGTCTTCTTCTTTTATACCCTTGATGACCTGTTAATTTCTTACAATAGGATTGATCTTAGGTTGTCAACATCATTAGATACAAATTTCATTGGGTTTTGGTATCTAGGGCCTGGTTTAATTTAATTGGCTAAATTCAAAATCCTGTTGTCTTGGTAAAAATGCTGCTTTGCTTGCTAACAGAATAACCATTCTGATATAATGTTTCAAGAGCCCTCTGTGCATCTTCTGCTGCCTGCACACCCTTTTTTTTTTAGAAAAGTCCTTCAAAGTCACATCTTTTAAAGGGACCATGCACTCTTTCCTCCTATCATTTTTAAACAACATCTAAAGTCCTACCTTCCAATCCACAAATACTATACCAACTTCACAACAGTATACTCAGACCAACTAGGGATGGCCAATAAATGCTGGCCAGCCAATAATGCCAACACACTGTGAATGAATTTAAAAATCTTACAGCACAGAGGAAGCTGAAGGAGACTATTCATTTGTTCTTTTGCATTATTTCACACACGTATCATTTTGAAAGAATTTCTTTATCTAATTGCCCCTTGTCATCCCTTGCCAATCCACTTTATGTTTTAGAATTTGTAGCTTGAGTCAGTTGGATAAAACACTTTGAGTCATGAAAGAAACATCCAACAAACACATCATGTTCATTTTGGTTTTATTCACTTGTGGGATGTGGGCATCTCTAGACGGGCAAGCATTTATTGCCTTTCCTCAGTTCTCCTTCAGGAAGTGGTGGTGAGCTGCTACCTTGAATTGCTGGTGTCCATGTGCTATAAGTAGACCCACAATGCTGGTAGGGAAGGCTTTCCAGGATCTTGATCCAATGACACTGAAGGCTGGTGATATATTTCCAAATCAGGATGGTGAGAGGCTTGGAGGGAAACTTGGAGGTGGTACAAGTGTTACTGTGTATCTGTTGCCCTTGTTTTTCTAGATGTAAGTGGTCATGGATTTGGAAGGTGTTGTCTAAGGAACACTGGTGCAGTTCTGCAGTGCATCTTGTAGTTGGAACGCACTGCTGCAAATGAGTGTCAGTGGTAGAGGAAGTAGAAGTTTGTGGATGTTTTATGCATCAGTCTAAGTTGGATACACATGATGCCACGGGAGACCAAGATCCTCATAAATTTGTCTAAGTAACAAATTATTGAAGAAAAAGAATATCTAAGCTACATAATACGCAGATCAAATATGCCACACAATGAACTACCTTTGGTGCATCAATACTATGCAGGTGAACACGGCAACCATTCTGTTTCAGTAGCATTCTCTAACAACAATAGCAAGATAATGTATATTTCCTGGTAACTGAAGAAAATATTGGCCTGGAGTGGAGGAGATCTCCTTGGAATCTGCTGAGTGACCGCTAACTGAACCTGTAATTGAATTTCATGTAACATCTGAAAGAAGGAAATGCCAACAGTACAACACTGTCTCAGTATTTCACTGGGGTTCTGGCTTGGATTGTGCATACAGAACCTGTTATCGTTTTACAAGGGTGACTACACTTCTAAGTACGAAAGGGCTGTCAGGATTTTAGAATTTTTCAGATTGTGACAGGAATGATACAAATGCAAGTTCTGTCTGTCTAGGGCTTAAGAAGCTCCTGTGGAGCTCTGGTAATATCTTGGCCTCTGGACCAGAAGCTACTTGGCTCAAGTCCCTCTCTAGGTGTTAATGTCCATGGAAGGTCTGTTCATAACATGCTGAATATATTGAATACTACAAATCCTTCCAACACAGGCCAATGGCAGATAATAAGATAGATTCCTGGTTAGCCACGCGATAGAAGGAAAATTCAAGCCTCGACCATGAGCATTCATAGTCTTGGGACTATGACACACATATAAATGTGTGCGTTGCCATCATAACTTTGACTCCTTCGGGGAGTCAGTTGACTAGACAGCCCGTATGACTCAGGTTGGGGTCAATAGCATGGGGGTCAACCCCATTCTGGTTTGGATGGGCTTGGGAACTTCTTCCTTACCCTACCTGGGGCAGTGATGATGTGGGTCAAACCTACCTACAAGCAGACAGCTGAATAAGATGACATTTTAAATTTGCAGTGTCACGCTCGAAACAATATTGGTGTCAAAGTAAAGCAATGTACACAGCATGGCAGCAGAGAGATTCCAGATGATTTTGTTGCGATACTTCTATCACAACACAAAGATGTTCACGTTTGCAATGTGTTCCTTTGCTGAATTAGAGAGTAGCAAAGAACCCTGTTCCAATTTCCTTGAGAGTTTTCCTGGAGGAGTTGCTGCATCCGGCATAATGTTCTCATTTCTCTTTGTTACAAAGCGTTGCAATGGAGGGATAATGATTACTTTGAACAGTTGCAACAAAAACAATCTGACAGAGGGAAATACATTTTTGCGGTTTGGGGAGTGCATACGCAAGCATTAATAAATTCAATATTACTAGATCTTTGTGAGAACTGTGCTCATGTTTCATTTAATTACAGCATGTTAATGCTTTGTTTATTTGATGAACAACTTGTGAAAATTAAAAATGCATGTGTTTCTTTCCTCCCTAACAATACTTGTTGTCACCAGATGTGTACAGAATTATGTGTATGCTTATACAATATAGTCTGAGGATTAGCTTGCATCAGACTCTCATTGTTTTATCATTTCCAAATATCTATACTTCCAAAGGTGCAAGTTCATTTGGAGGTTTGATTTCTGGTCTCAAGAAAAGGAACCATTCTCCTTATGAGAATGAGTTGTGTCACAGTGCACTGAGGTTTTGCGCTGGAAAACAAGTCCCCTATTCCTGGAGTCGCCACGTATGTACAAATTTAATTAAGCCACCAAATTGCCCAGTTTTACCCAACTGCCTAATTCAGGTCAAAATGTAAATCAGATTTCTTCATTAACAAGAAAGTCACTACTTATTGCAAGTAAACAATTTGTAACTAATGGCAAAAAAGAAACATAAAATACTAACTCTATCCTTAACTTAAAATTCCCATACACATACAATCAGCTACACAAGAAGACAGGAGCGAACACATATTATGGTGGGAAAGGAATAAAAGTGACAGAATCACAGTTCTAGCACCAGTTTGAATCACAGATGTTGATAAAATGTTTGCTTTCGGTTCCTTTCAATTCTTTGGTAAGGACACAATGTTGTAGGTGCATCGATTCTCATTATTTTCATTCACTAGTCGAGGATTCATCCAATGGGTGTCACTGAAGATGGTTTTGCCCCTTTTTCTTTCAGCAACAAAATTTGCAAAGAGCAGTTTAAAGGAAAATGGTGAGCGCAAACAGCTACAAGGAGATGCATTGTTACTTCTCCCCATAGGAGGGAAAGTGAGAAATTTAGGTGCTTTGTCCTTGCAAGTTAGATTTTGTTTTTCTCATCCTTCATTACCTACATATAAGGCTGTAGCCACCTGCCCAAGAACCAGTCAATAAGTTGTTATTAGGTTAAGCACTCCCAAAGCTATGCAACTGGTCAGCTGGACAATATTTCATACACACACACACAAACACACACACTCTACTGCTTGCATAACGTGGGTTCAAACCTGGTTATGGTAGTTTGAGGAATTTAAATTCAATAAAAACAATCTGGAATTAAGAGTCAAATGATGGCCATAAAACCATTGTCAGGGGGAAAGCCCCAACTGGTTCACTAATGTCCTTTCAGGAAGGAAGCTGCCATTCTTATCTGGTCTGCCCTACAAGAGACTCCAGACCTTCAGACCCACAGCAATGTGGTTGTACTTGTAACTGCTCCATGGGCAATACACATCTTGTAAATACATTTTTAAAAAAAAAACCAACTTTGGAGATACAGCTTACAAAGAGCTCCAGTAACTTGTTCTTAAAACTGGAACATCCTCCATGATCTAAAGCAGTATCTTTTTTCATATATTTTAATTCCACAGTCCAAAAGTGGTATTTAAAGCATTAGCAGCATTGTTTACCAGGGGGACCATCAGGGCTGTGCCTGAGAGTCCATACCCAGTCCACCAATTCTAACTAGCAGTCAGTACCAAGTACCCTGTCTCTGTTACCCCTGCCCATGGCAAGATGGTTCCAGCAGCACTTCTAAAGGTCTGTTTTCCAACTGATGAGCTTCATCATTCAAGACTGTCGACTGGAAATTTTGTCAAGTCAAGAAGTCGCCCTTCAATTGAATCCTAGCCAAGATCAGATACCTCAGCAGAAACTGAGCTCAATACAATGTATTTATCGGTAAAGTCATTAGGGAAATGGGTTATTAAATACTGAAGTTATCTCTCTCCAAGTACTCATGCTCCTGCTTACAAAGGATGTTATTCTCAGATGTTTTTATTTTAAACCTGTGCCACCTCATGTATTTGGCAACATAGCTATCACAGGTGCTGTGGAAATAAATATTGTTAAAACAACAAACCAACTTGGACTTGTATAAATCAAATAAAAGAATGTAATGACAATAGTATATCCTTACTCCATCACTATCTCTCACATACGCCCTGGCCATCATTCCTGTGACTCCATAGTACACTTTTTCCTTTCTCTACCAGTGCAGGAGAGAGCAACCAAATGTTTCAACATTGCAGACAAAAGGTTCTCCTTTGCTCTCAGAGGCAATTTTATTCAGTGCTTTTATACAGAACTGTATAATAGAGCTGGTCAAGAAGAATTGTCTGCTTTCTAATGGAGCACGGGTTTTTTTTTAAGTTTTCTGAACTAGGGTCAACTGACCTGAAATGTTAACTCTGCTTTCTCTTCACGGATGTTGCCAGACCTGCTGAGCATTTTCTGTTTCTTGTTAATAGATTATTTTCTGTCCATTGGCTGAAGGTGTTATTTATTTTGATTATGGCAAAGGGTCCTATCCTACATGCCCAATTTTCCTGCTTGGAAATGGCCCAGGGTGTTATTGTCCACTTCCCTGCACACCAAAAGGGATGTCCTCCTTCTGTGCTGGATGTTTCCTAAATACTTGAAATATCTGATGAGCAGGAAAGTGCAAGAATGTAGGGAGAGGGTGGGGGAGGGTGTCAGGATGCTGTGGCTTTAAGAGGCTATTATGTTTTTATTTTTAAAGAGTGGTTTTAAGACAGAGGTGTGGAGCTGTCTTTACTAAAGTAAACAGCTTGTGAGGCCTTGGGGTTTTGGAAAAAGTTAGAACCATGGTGTGACCCAGCTCTCACAGACCAGGATTTCTTGTTTTAGTTTTTTAGCTTTAAACAGTTGCTGCTGTGGGCTTGAAGAAGTAGAATCTATTTTTCCCTCTCTTGATTACAGCCAAAAGCTGGAGGTTCTCTCCCTAATCTGCTAGATTGCATTTGAGACAAAATTTGTTTCTTCTGAATTTGTTTTTGCCAAGGGGTGTGTTTAAGGGACGTTACTATCTTGGAACAGTTAATTAGTAATAGGTACTATATCTATTATTCCGTTGAGTTTTCCAGTCGAGTTAAATTATTCTAAATTCCCCTTTCTTTGGTTGCATTTTAACAACAGTGTTTAAATAAATTCTAGATAACAAGCATGGGGCTGGATGAACACAGCAGGTCAAGCAGCATCATAGGAGCAGGAAAACTTGACGTTTCGGGCCTAAACCCTTCATCAGAAATGGGGGAGGGGAAGAGGGTTCTGAAATAAATAGGGAGAGAGGGGGAGGCGGATAGAGGATGGATAGAGGAGAGGATAGGTGGAGAGGAGGCAGACAGGTCGAGGAGGCGGGGATGGAGCCAGTAAAGGTGAGTGTAGGTAGGGGGGTAGGGAGGAGATAGGTCAGTCCAGGGAGGACGGACAGGTCAAGGGGGCGGGATGATGTTAGTAGATAGGAGATGGGGGTGTGGCTTGAGGTGAGAGGAAGGACAGGTTAGGGAGGCGGAGATGAGCTGGGCTGGTTTTGGGATGCGGTTGGGGGAGGGGAGATTGTGAAGCTTGTGAAATCCACATTGATGCCATTGGGCTGCAGGGTTCTGTTTTGTTTAACCTCAAATAGTTTGATCACGGCATTTTACACTTGCCTTTAAAATAAGAAAAAGTTAGGGTCTAGGTTATCGACTTAAAATATTTTGAGGGGGTCTGGCATGGTCCATAATAAGGGACAGTACCTGAATTACTACTTAGGAGAACCAGTGCAGACATAATGGATCGAGTGGCGTTCTTATGTGCTGTACGAATGCTATGATTCTAAATTCACATGAAGAGAACTAAACAAATCAAAGTTGCTTTTACCATAAATAAGACACACAGACAAAAAAAAAAATCCTTTCCCAATGCTAGGATGACAATACCTCTTTATCCTTCTGACTTAGGAACTCATAACATCCCAAACACATTTTTAGTCAAGCAGCTTACAATAAAAATAAACTGTGTGATTATTTGTCAAGTATGTCAGAATGATTTTTTCAGCTTTTTATAACAAACATTGTTAATATATTGACAATGAACAAAGGAATAGATTCAAAGGTTTTATTAACGTTAGCACGCAGATCAAATTCACAGTCAGCTTAATCTGCAGCAATTGCTCCCAATACCCGGTGTTAAGGATTAATAGACCACATCATTACTCCTGTTTCCAATTGCCATCTCAATCTCTGCTAATGGAAAATGCGGACAATCTTGCTGGGCAGGAACAAATGAGACTTTCTTAAACTCCAGAGCTAGGTACCTTCTGAACACTTATTGTCTCAGATCTCATGCCTTGTATGGCCCTTTGCCATGAGATATGGAGGGTTTTTGAAATCTACAGAACCAAGGAAAGAGAACAAGGGTGGGGAGAAAATTAGTGGAAAACGCAAAACGGAGAGAGAAGAATTTGCTGCACATGATTTTAATTATATAAACCCTCTTTTTATTTACAAAACCCTGGTTTGCGTTATTGCAAATGATGAAAAGCATAGCAGAGCAGACAAATGAAATTTAAAAAAAGAGACAGCTGATGATATAATGTAAAATGTGATATGGGGCTTATGTAGGAAGGTGAACTGAGGAAGGCTGCCAGAACAGGCTGGAAAAACTGGATGGTTAACCGTTGCTCTACTTTCTAAGTATGTGTGTTCTCTGAGTTTGGGGTCAACCCCAAGTTGGCACATGCAGTGACAGCAATGGTCAGCAGCAGTCTCAAAATAGCTTCCACCACTTAGGCAGGAATGCAGGTGGTGTCATAATACTGACATGTATGATTGTGGGTGGCACACACACACAACTCGTTCATATAGCACCACAATCAGGTTTGGGCTCCTCCATTGCATGCCTATACCTCATAGCTGCACCTTGAATTTATTTTCCCTTTATTTTTCCCAAGTCTTCTCTTAGACCTCTATCCCCCTCAGGATTGGAAAGGGTTCATTGCGAGGTTTTCAGCATTTTTGACAATCTACCTTTAACCTAATTGTTAGATTTTCACTTCTATGCAGTATCTCATCGCTATCTCCAACATGCTCCCTGCACCCATTTAGAGCAGCAGCTGAGTTAATGAACAGATTGTGGAAAATTTGTTTCAAGTAATGCATTCACAGCTGTGTGTTTCTAAAACCTGTAAATTGCCAATTGTGTCTAAACATTCACGTCAAAAACAGAGAATCTAGGATCCAGGGTGCAGACGGGTTAAATGAAGAAAACAGAATTCTGGAAACCACTTAAGAACACTGCAAAATTCCTCTGGGATTTAGCTGGGTCTTTATATTTGGTTCTTCATCAACTCAAATTGTATGAAATTGTTAATTGTGCACTAGCTCACCATTTCCAAAACTGACTAAAATCATATTTGTATGCAAACGTTACAAACCTTCACACAAGGAACAGGAGTAGGCCATTCAGCCCTGTAAGCCTGACATTCTGTAAGATGATGATCGATCTGATTGAAATCTCAAATCCACATTCTCACCAACCCATAAGGCTTTTACCCTCTTGCTTGCCAAGAATTGATCCACATCTGCCTTAAAAATATTCAAAGACTCTCCTTCCTTACTTTTTCAGGAAGAGAGTTCCAAAGACATATGACTCTCTGAGAAAAAAAAGAAGTCTGTCCATAGGAAAAAGGAGATGATTTTAATAGCATCAGGATGTGAGAAGTGAGCCTTTGGATGTTGATGTCCCATGATCAAAACTAAACAGTATTAAATAGATGTGCTGATTGGCTATGCTAAACTCTTTTTTCTTTCACAGGATGACTTTTGTTGCAGCATTTATTGCCCATCCCTAATTGCCTGGAGGGCAGTTAAGAGTCAACTGCATTGCTGTGGGTCTGGAGTCACATGTAGGCCAGACCAGGTAAGGATGGCAGTCTCCTTCCCTAAAGGGCTTAAGTGAACCAGATGGGTTTTTCCCTGACAACTGATTTGTGGTCTTAGATTCTTAATTCCAGATATTTATCAAATTCAATTCCACCAGCTGCCATGGCAGGATTTGAACCTGTGTCCCAAGAACATTATCTGGGTCTCGAGACTAATGGTCCAGCAATAATACCACTAGGCCATCACCTCCCCACTATTGCCCATAGAGTCCAGGGATGTACGGGTTAGGTGGAATAGCCATGGGAAATGCCAGATTACAGGGATAGGGTAGAGAGATGGGTCCAGGTGGGACAGTCTTCGGTGGCTCGGTCTGGACTTGTTGGTCCGAATGGCCTGTTTCCACACTGTGAGAATCCTATGCATAGACTTGAGATTATATTCAGACAAGCAGTGTGGTTTCTCTGCTAAACACTAGGAGAAACGAAGGTCTTGCATTTATATAGTACTTCAGAGTATCCTAAATTACTTTACATCCAAACAAATACTTTTGAAGGATAGACACTGTTTAATTTAGTAAACGTGGCAACCAATTTGCATCAAACAAGATCCCACATCCAGAAACAAGATAACGTCCAGATTATCAGTTCTTTAGTCATGTTGGTTAGGGTATAAATATTGGTTAGGACACTGGGGATAACATCTCTCTTCTTCCTTGAATAAGTGCAGTGCAATCTTTTGCATTCATCTGAGAGAGTAGATGAGGCTATGGTTTAATGTTTCATTTAAAAGGCTAAGAAGATAAAGATCTTCAGTTTTTGTTGTACAAAAAGCAGCCTACTACTGTAATATAAAGATCTTATGGCCACACTGTCCTCTGCCACTATCAGAACACCAACTGAAGTGTCTATTAATTCTTGAGGGAGGCCAGAGCAGTTAAAAAAATAACAGCTATCCCATATGTGCCAATATGAAAAATTTGCACTTCTTCCCAAATGCTACGTTATCTTCTTTATTCTTCTTCCTCAAAATAAGGGGAAGCAGATGTAGGACTGAGGTCAGGAGGAATTTCTTCACCCAAAGGGTTGTGAATCTGTGGAATTCCCTGCCCAGTGAAGCGGTTGAAGCTACCTTGCTGAATATTTTTCAGGCAAGGCTAGATAAATTTTTGAACAGCAAAGGAATTAAGGGTTATGGTGAGTGGGCGGGTAAGTGGAGCTGAGTCTCAAAAAGATCAGCCCTGATCTTATTAAATGGTGGGGCAAGCTCGAGGGACCAGATGGTCTACTCCTGCTCCTAGTTCTTATGTTCTTATGTTCTTCTCTCTGTGAATATTAAATAGAACCTCTGCAGCTTCATTTTTGTTATATTTTCCTCCCACTTTACCATGAGGTGAATGCACTTTGGAAAGTCCATACGATAACGTTAAAATATTTCAACAGCTTGTTCTGAAGGGGTTTGCCTGGAACTTTGAAACTTTGAAACATTTTGAAACTTCCCCTTTCTGCCACGCATTGGGGCATTTAAAATTGGAGAATTAATGTTCTGCTACTTCCTCTAGTCTCCTCTTGACTTTTTCGGGGTGATCAACATTTTCAGCTGCTTAACTGTACAGTGTCCTTTAGTTGGGAGTTTGCCACATTTGAATTGCGTTCCATTAGGTTTATTGTCACGCACTTAAATCAGTACAGTGAGAAGTTTATAAGTTGTCACTTACAGCACCATCTTAGGTACAGCATCTAAGTACAATCCTTAGTTACAGAATAGAAAAAGGAAGAAAACAGTCACATTACAGCTATACACAGCATAACCACAGGTCAGAAAAATAAGAAGCAAAGCTAAAAAGGCAAACGTCACAGTCTCTGTCCAAAGGCTCTCTGCAGTAGACCAATGCAGGGGGTCTTAAAGCGGGCTGACCAGTGGCTGCTGGCTGCTGCCATGTTCTGCACTGGGTCGCTATCCCTGCTCCAGCACCAGACCACCACTGCCACACTCCCTCACCAGGCCATTGTCACTGGCATCCCTGCTCCGGCTGCTGGCATCTCCGCTGACTGCCAACCCTGCTTCAGGGGCTGGCCTGGGTGTCCGAGGCCAAGAGAAAGGAGGAGGGGGAAGCAAAGAAAAGAAAAAGGAAGAAAAAGGACTGGCATAATGGAGGGGCTTACCAGAAGTGCGGATATGGAATCCATACAGATCTGGATCTTATATCCATCCTCTTGTGCACCACAGTAGAATCATTGATAACAAGCATGGGGCTGGATGAACACAGCAGGTCAAGCAGCATCATAGGAGCAGGAAAATTTGACGTTTCGGGCCTAAACCCTTCATCAGAAATGGGGGAGGGGAAGAGGGTTCTGAAATAAATAGGGGGAGAGGGGGAGGTGAATAGAGGATGGATAGAGGAGAGGATAGGTGGAGAGGAGGCAGACAAGTCGAAGAGGCGGGGATGGAGCCAGTAAAGGTGAGTGTAGGTAGTGGGGTAGGGAGGAGATAGGTCAGTCCAGGGAGGACGGACAGGTCAAGAGGGCAGGATGATGTTAGTAGATAGGAGATGGGGTGTGGCTTGAGGTGAGAGGAAAAACAGGTTAGGGAGGTGGAGATGAGCTGGGCTGGTTTTGGGATGCGGTTGGGGGAGGGGAGATTTTGAAGCTTGTGAAATCCACATTGGTGCCATTGGGCTGCAGGGTTCCCAGGCTGAATATGATTTGCTGTTCCTGCAACCTTCGGGTGGCATCACTGTGGCCAGAACCCTCTTCCCCTCCCCCATTTCTGATGAAGGGTTTAGGCCCGAAATGTCAAGGTTTCCTGCTCCTATGATGCTGCTTGACCTGCTGTGTTCATCCAGCCCCATGCTTGTTATCTCGGATTCTCCAGCATCTGCAGTACCTTTTATCTCTGATACAGTAGAATCATTGTTTGCTTCAGACCATACCTCAGCCCAAGTACTATAGAAACCTCTGCCCATTCATCTATGCCAGCTTCAGACTCAATCAACTCCCTCTCAGTTGGAATTACATTCTCTGTGTTCCTTAAACGTCAGCTCATCAAAGCACTGCGCAGATCCCAACTAATCAACCCTCTCCTGAAGGGTCCAGGCCCAAAACATCAAGCTTTCCTGCTCCTATGATGCTGCTTGGCCTGCTGTGTTCATCCAGCCCCACACCTTGTTATCTTGGATTCTCCAGCATCTGCAGTACCTTTTATCTCTAATCAAACCTCTCCTTACAGGTTGGATTTAATATCACCAATGCCTCCACTTTAAAATTTTCGGCCTTGTGTCTAACTCCCTTTGTGTGCTCACCCTTCTCTTATTCTGTAACCTCTTCCAGTACTACAATTCCTCCAGCATTCTCCACTTCCCTCCACAGAAGAGTGTGACTTCTAATGCTTTCTCTTCCCTTTGCATCAGTGTTGTTGCATCGTCTTCATTCACATAGGACCCATGATCTTGAATTTCTTCCTTAGGCCCTTCCATTTCACTACCGCTCCCTTCTTCTTCAATGTCGTCCTCAAGATCCGAATCCTGAGCAAGCTGCCTCTTCTGACATAACCTATGTTGGCTGTGAAACTAGTTTTGGCTACTTGCACTCTTGTGAGGCAGTGTCAGGCAGTTTGCTCCATGAAAAACACTGGTAAAGTTAAGCTATTTTTGTTTCTGTTGTGTCTTGGACTAGATAGAAACCAAATAAAAGAAATTGCGTCACTCATCAGAAAACAAGTCTTCCTGACAGCTTAGAATACTCATAATTTTACAGTGAGGATGGACTGAGAGAAGTTGTATGCCAACTGTGCAAAGTTATGACTTGAGACCCACTTTTAAAACAGGATGTTTATTGTTATGAGTACAACATGGGTTTGAGACTTTGCAATGATGCATTAGTCAAATGAATGGTGCTGACTTTGATCTCAAACTGAACTATACTTTATGCATTAGAGAAAGATAAGCAGCAGACTGGTATATAAATGTCAGTAATGCTCCAACAATTCAGACTTTACAAATATCAAGGTCACCTTACATTGGATACATAATAGATCTGGATGCATGGCGAATGGATAATATTAAACAGTAAGTTTTATGTATAACTAACGTCATTTTTTATTATGTAGCATTTTAAATGGAAATGATGGTGCATGGTTGGACAGAATTTAAATGCAGCAGTGATTATTCCTCCACTGTACAGTTGAATTTTAAGACCATAGCAGTGGAATACTGAATGTGTTTTAAGTAGAGTTCTGTTTAATACATGAGAAAACTCACCAGGAATTAAGCAATGCCGCTGAATCCACCTATACTTTATCAACCTATCAATATAATCATTCTGTTATAAGTTGAGTAAGACACCTCAGCTCAGGTTTCTGATTCTCATTGAGCTTCAATAACCCAATTACACAAAATGTGGGTTTAGAATGAAATAAGTTCAAATTATGTCTCACCTGCTATCTCGTGATGTCCCTATGCTTGTGTCTGCTGCTGTTTATGAAGACACTATCTCAACCCCTTCTTCATACTTTTTCTGTTGCATTGCAACACACAAACGCACGAATTAGGAACTGTAATAGGCCCATCGGCCCTTCAAGACTGTTTCCCTTCAATAAGATTTGTTTGTGATTTGAATTCCACAGTCCCATCAGCTCCTGATAATCATTGATTCCTTGCCTAATGAGAATCTATCAGCCTTTGCCTTAAAATTATTCAATAAACCTGCCTCCATCATCTTCTGAAGCAGAGCGTTCCAAAGTCAAACAACCACAGGAAAGAAAAAAATTCTTCAACTTAAAAGGGTGACATCTATTTTTAAAATATTGTCCCTGTGATCAGGACTCCCTCACAAGAGGAAATATAATTTCCATATTTACCTTTTCAAGATTTTTCAGGATCTTATATACCTCAGTCAAATCACCTTTGACACTTCCAAATTGTAAGTAGAGTCATGGAGTCAAACAACGTTGAAACAGGTCATTTGGCCCAGAATACCTCATAAGACAACCTGCTCATTATACTAAATCTTTTCCAAGTATTTACATCCTTCCATAAATAAGGAAGTCAAAACTGCGCACAGTATTCAACATATGGTTTCGCCAATGCCCTATGCAACTGAACATAACGTCCGTGCTTTTGCAAAACAAAGAGCTGTGGATCTGAAACAGAACAGAAGTTGCTGCAGAAGCTCAGCTGGACCGGCATCATCTGTGGACAGAAAACAGAGTTAATTTTTTGAGCCCAGGAATCTAAATGCTAACCCTGTTTTCTCTCCACAGATGTTGCCCGGCCTGCAGAGTTTCTCCAGCAATTTCTATTTTTGATCCTTGCTTTTACGTTCAATGCCTCTTGCAATAAATGAAAGCATTTGGTTAGCCTTCTTAATTACTTGCTGTTGAAATAGTTGCATTTCATGATGCTAGGTCTTGTAAAAGAAATGCCAGCAGAAGAAAGATTCCCAAAGATGTACCATCAGTGTATAATGGACACAAAAAGCAGTTGGGGTTGGATCTGCTGAATTACTCAATCTGTGCATACAAGACCATGAAGAAGGTTCTCCTAAACATTGAAAATAAACAAAACAGAAAATGCTGGAAAAATCAGCATCAATGGAGAGAGAAACAGAGTTAACACTTTGGGTCAAATAACTGTAATCAGATCTAGACGTCAGAAAAAGTATTTGAACTGAAATGCAAACACTCTATCTCCAGAGAGGTGCCATATCTGCTGGGTATTTTCAGTCTTTTCTGCCTATGTTTCAGATTTCCAGCATCCACAGAGTCATGCTTTTATCCTTACAAATACTGACATATCTTCCAGGGCTGTGAGCATCTCAAAGTCCATTGTGAATACATTCTTGAGAGCTTTCCAGCTGTAGCTTAACCCTAGATCATCAAAGATTCGCCATCACATACAGAGGTATTCAGACCACTGTGCTGCTGGTCAGTTGAATGTTGCCTCAGAAGAGGGAATAAGGAACATAGAATATAGA
The DNA here is from genome assembly GCA_024137785.1 of Ginglymostoma cirratum. NCBI lineage: Eukaryota > Metazoa > Chordata > Chondrichthyes > Orectolobiformes > Ginglymostomatidae > Ginglymostoma > Ginglymostoma cirratum. Next base: position 80,815,805 of record JAHRHZ010000144.1, read on the forward strand.
AAGATTGTACAACAAATTCATCATAACTGTATGCAAAATTCTGCAACGTCCTGAAGAAACAACAACTTCTAGTTCATCTTGTTAATAAAATGTTCACTGTTCTTTGTTGCTGTTGCTTTCCTCAAGCCTAGATCCAATTTCTCTTTTGTGTGCCAAATGTTACACTAACTTTCCCTTGTACTTAACAAGATTGAAAAGAATTCTCTCTAATTCTTAAGTGTTCAATGTATCCTGGAACTCTCCTGTGCAGAAATTATTTGATCTGAAAGGCCAGTATTTGTCTTGATCTCGGGTACCTTTCTGTCCAATGTCATAACTGAATCAAACCACCAGCTACTTGCAGTATCTACATCTGCGGTACTCAGGAGAAGAAATTAATTTGCTTTCATTGAGGCTAATTCATTTTTTCGACCATTTAATACAGTGATATTGTAATTATTCGTATTATTGTGGAATGATGTACTCTACAACTCAGGAGGGACAACTTTTTCTTTGCATGGAAAACATACTTTGTTGAGACTTTGTAGCTGTCATAGGATGAGGGTTAATTATGACATTTAACAATGTAGCCGTGCTTCTCCAATGCACTGTTAGAAATATTCTGCCCAGCAATGCAGGCTCGCTCCTCTATTCCAATGTCATCAATTTTGACTACCCCACTGTTTTATAATAATGCTTGGAAAGATAAGGGGGAGTCAATACTATTTCATAGAATTACAGAATCGGAGAATCAAGGCAAGAGGCCTTTCAGTCTATCATACCTGTGCTAACTCTCTGTAAGAGTCACTCCTTTAGCCCCAGCCCTCTGCCTTTTTCCTTGAGCCCTGCAACTCTTAATCCTTAAATAATAATTCAAACCCTGTTTGAAAGCCACAAATGTTTCAATCTGACCAATGAGCCACAAGTTTAAAAAGGGTTGCTTTGCCTAGCACTTTGGGGACTGATTATATCCTCTGAATGAAGGTCAATGCTCTCGAGACTGCTGAGCAACAGCCATGTTTATTAACAGCTTGCTCTTGGAATGTTGGAAGTAGCGCATCATTAGAAACATAGACGCAGATTTTACCATTTGTTGTTACAAGTGTGATGCCGAGCGCGTTTTGTGACATTGATTCCAACATGTTCCCAGGGGATTTTTCTCACAAAATCTTCCACTTCTCACCCCATTAATTCTGCATGTGATGTGTTGGGTGTGTTTCTCAGGCATTCACGAGAGGAAGTAATCACCACTGCCAGGGTCCTCGGAATTCTAGGCCTCTCACACCATATTTAAAGACCAGCTGTGCAACTCTAAAGATGTGGTGAGCCAGGCGCTGGGGTTCACACTGTGCTGCTGGACCCTAATCACCAAAGAGGGAAAGGCAAGTTTGTTCCCTACTTCACAGACTTAACAGAGATTAGGGGGTGTTGATGGACGAGGAGATGCAGAGTAGGCCAGTTTTCTTCCCAGTTTCACTGCCACTACAAGTCATGCTATCATACCCAACCAGCCTGGAACCAAATAACAGCATGAATCAGAACAGTGTCCTTTACAAAGCAGGTTACCCAACTGTCTGGGAGAAAGATCAATGGTTCTCCATGTTCCACAAAGCTAAGTGCCACCATCCTCTCTCTGCTGGCTCACAATCACAGGTAATAAGGTGTAGAGCTGGATGAACACAGCAGGCCAAACAGCATCAGAGGAGCAGGAAAGCTGATGTTTCTGGCCTAGACCCTTCTTCAGAACAATCACAGGGTCATCATTCGCTCTAACTCTGCCACTGTGTGCACCTTTCACAAAGGCTGATGGACTACAAACTTCAGTATCACATGTATAATGTCCACTCAATGACTTGCACCCACCACAAGCTCCCAAACCTCTAATTCTTCCAGTCCTCTGTGTTTCCTACTCACTCACAGGAGCCACCTCACCATCTCCCCTGCTCATCCATGACCACTAACGACTCTTTCATCAACTCAAATCATTCTCAATCTCTCCATTTGTCTCATTCTAGACAGATTGGTTCAGTTGGGAGCATATTCATAGCAATTAAAAAGAATGAGAGGGGATCTCATGGACATGTCTAAAATTCTAACCAGATTAGACAGGGTAAATGTAGGAAGGATGTTCCTGTTAGCCAGGGAGTCCAGATGAGGAAAAATTTCTTCACTCAGAGAGTGGTGAATGTTGGGTTTGTTCACTAGAACCAGAAATAAAATATGAGGTAGAAGGAGGGAAAACTTGAACAGGGAATACTTTATTGTGCATCAACTCAGCTCCACTGTTGGTCCTAGACTGCCCATTTAGCTCTTGCCCCTGGGTCACCTGATCCACCCACCTACATACATAACAATTGAGCCTGTGGAATTCTCTGTCACAGAAAGTAGTTGTGGCCAAAATGTTGAATGGCTCCAAGAAGGAATTAGGTATAGTTCTTAGAGCTAAAAGGATTAAAGGTTATAGGGAGATAGTAGGAACTAAGTACTGATGAATAGCCATAATCATATTGAGTGGCAGGGCAGGATGGAAAGCCCAAATGGCCTACTTCTGCTTCAATTTACTGTGTTTTTATTGTAACAAAAAAGTTGATGTCCACCTCCACGGGTTGATGTTTCAAGAGCACTCTGAGTGACCTATTATATTCCCAGATCTCTTGTTCTTGACTAACAGGCTTGACCATGGTTAAATCACCCTGGTGTAATCCTTCAAACCCTTGACCGTCAGTGGTGGTAGCCTCTGACTGACTGTGGTCCCTCTTCGCCCGAATAATAACAATTTCCCTTTGACTTTTATACATGGCCATGTGTTTAAAGGACATGTAGCACCTTTGCTGTGTAAACTGCTGGCACATGCTTTGATGCTGATGTAGCATGGAGGTGCACACCAACATGTCCACCTCATCAGACTGAAAAATCCAGCGCTTCACAAGCTGCTCACCTCTCTCTCTCTCTGTACTGGTGGAAGTTACTATATAGATGAAAACTTTATTAAACAATTAAAACAATCCCACAGTTGGCCACAAAAAGATGTTTATTCAGTCAGTGCTAATGTATTACATATGAAAAGCCTTAAAGTCCAAAGACAATAAGGATTTTAAGTAAATGGTAATGTGTATTGAAACACCTAAGGCCACAGTCATTATAGTATGGTTCCAAATTTTGCACATATTAAATGTTGGTTCTTAGCTATTGGGAAACTTATATAACAGAACTGTGGCTAAAATCAATATGTGAACTCCCTTCTGGACTCAAAAAAAATAGTGGTGGAAACAATAATCTTCCTCTCTTAAAAGGAAACAGAAATTAATTATTTTGCTGTTTGCCATTTTGGAGGCTTAATTCCTGCAATAATTCATTACATTGCAATGGCCTAAGGACTTACAATTTTTCATTTTACATTTTGCAACTTAGAAGAAAAAGGAAAACATATCACACCTTTCCCTGCTTACATTCAGTACCAGCCAAAAAGGGCAACTCAGCTTCCTATTCTGCCACTGTATTGTTTACTTGTCTCGTCTGCTACCATCAGTTATCTAATCCACTAATACAAGCAGACAGCACACTTAGAGTGCTAAAAGCTCGGAGATTGTTGTGAAAAAGACATTGTACCATTTCATACAATTCACTGCATGCTGCGAGTCCTGATGGAGGTTTCAGCCATCCCTGTAGGCTTCTCACAGTCCTTAGTACTGCATTAGCAGACACAAAATCCTGGAAATTGCAAGCATCACATTTTTCCTCTAGAGTTTATTTGTAGAAGACTGTTTTATAAAAACAAATATCTATTGATTTTTTTTGTTCAGCATTTCATTCGCTGTAATTCATGAGGACACCTTCCTTCAATATTAGGTGAGAAGTCCTCTTCAACACATCTTTTGTTTTACCTGATTTTCTACTTGATCTCTGCGAGTTATAAAATGAAGTGTGATTACACAAATTTTTGTATTTCCTGGGATTTAGATGGTTCAGGCATTCTTTGATCAAAGTTTTCAAGATATTAAGGACTAGGCAGCATAGTTTGGGAGAAAACACTACTGTTCATTGTGGAGTTTCCGAATGGGAACACAGTCTGAAAATTAGAATCAGCACTTCGAGGCGTGAAATTAAGAAATACTTAGGAAAGGCAGGTAGATAGACCTAGGTTGCAAATCAACCGTGATTTCTTGGAATGGTAGAACAGGCATGAATGACTATATGGCCGTCCTGTTTTCTTTTATAGCTAAAACTTTCCAGCTCTTCCTGTGCAAAACTGTCATGTTTAAGAACGAATAATGCAATATCCCACACCTTTGTTGACCTGTGTCAATAGGTGAGGAGGCAAATTTCATGTTTTTTGAGATTAGATACGCTTTATTGGGGGATGGGCATCAGGTAGGCAGTAAGCTTGTTAAAGCCTCAAAAAAGACACTATGAGGATCAATGTGCTGTCAGTGCCTGAACAATGCAGCCTGCGTCCAGCTAACTAACTACTTGGCTCGTTGTTTTCTGTCCTTTAAAGACTGATAGTGCATCAAAGGAAAAATCTTTGTAGGGTAAGGGAGTAGGACCGATTAGATAGTCCCTGCAAAGGCATGATGGACCAAATGGTCTTCCTTTATGCTGCTTCATTCCATGACCCCATGACATACCTGCATATTTATTTTGTGATTCCACTATTAATTTCAAGCAGGCCTTGGGTTTAGTGTCATTTCATTTCACCTTCTTAAAGCTGCATCTCACCTAGCATCTGGGGGAATTGGAAAATTAACAGAAAAATAATAATATTCTTGCCACATAGCACTCGTGGGCAAAATATCTACCCTCTACTTACTGGTTCTATTGGAGAAAGGGCTTGATTAGTGGAAGTTGGCACAACAGCAAAGGCAAGGTATCAACAATTATCCATGCCTGTGGCATCCCATTAAACTTTACACTACAAAGACATCTTAATTTTAAGAAGACTGGAGAAAACTAAAGACAGAAAGCAACAACCATTTCACCAAAATAGATGTTAAGTGTGAGATATAAAGTTTTTCTGCACAAGGACCTGGTCAGTCAGAAAGAGTTATAAGACTGGTAATAATAGGCAACACATTTGGTTAGATTCTCAAAACATCCAAGGCATGATAGTCGTGGCTATCATGGCCAACAAAGCAGTGTCTACATTTAACCTAGCAATAAATGAAATCCCATGAACATTGCAACATTTCTCCTTGACTACTAGTGTTATATCAAAATTAGAAGTGGGTACATCTTTTATGTGACTTGGGTAAGGCAGGACCACAGCTTCCTTTATTCAAGCAGATATTAAATTTTGGTGCAGAGATAACCGCAGGAAGTGCTACACCTGCCCCCACACCTCCTCCCTCACCCCAATCGCAGGCCCCAAAAAGACTTTCCACATCAGGCAGATGTTTACCTGCACATCTGCCAATGTGGTATACTGCATCCGCTGTACCCGTTGTGGCTTCCTCTACATCGGGGAAACCAAGCGGAGGCTTGGGGACCGCTTTGCAGAACACCTGCGCTCAGTTCGCAACAAACAACTGCACCTCCCAGTCGCAAACCATTTCAACTCCCCCTCCCATTCCTCAGATGACATGTCCATCCTGGGCCTCCTGCAATGCTACAGTGATGCCACCCGAAGGCTGCAGGAACAGCAAATCATATTCAGCCTGGGAACCCTGCAGCCCAATGGCATCAATGAGGATTTCACAAGCTTCAAAATCTCCCCTCCCCCAACCGCATCCCAAAACCAGCCCAGCTCATCTCCACCTCCCTAACCTGTTTTTCCTCTCACCTATCCCCTCCTCCCACCTCAAGCCACACCCCCATCTCCTATCTACCAACATCATCCCGCCCCCTTGACCTGTCCATCCTCCCTGGACTGACCTATCTCCTCCCTACCCCACTACCTACACTCACCTTCACTGGCTCCATCCCCGCCTCTTCGACTTGTCTACCTTCTCTCCACCTATCCTCTCCTCTATCCATCCTCTATCCACCTTCCCCTCTCTCCCTATTTATTTCAGAACCCTCTTCCCCTCCCCCATTTCTGATGAAGGGTCTGGGCCCGAAACGTCAAGTTTTCCTGCTCCTATGATGCTGCTTGACCTGCTGTGTTCATCCAACCCCAAGCTTATTAAATTTTGGTAGCAGGTTCCAAACCTGTGACCTCTGACATCTAGAAGAATACTATAAGTTCTTGTCTAATTCACGCACCATGCTGACTTAGAATTATATTATCGTCCTTTCGTATTAGTTCGATAATTTGGAGTTTCTAAATTATATAACTACGGACATACCTACACAGCAACTGTGGTAATTAAAGAAAGCAGCTCATCTCTGACACTGCTGTGCTCCTCCATCACTAAAATCAAGCTGGATTTCATCCAAAAGTCACATGATGAAGATTTTTCTCTGGGTCAGAGCCACAGTTACTCATCTTGTATGGGCTGTTTTGGCCTATACTAACATAGAGAGATTGGTAGAAGCTCCGGTCTTTTCAAAGTAATTGTTTATTCATATTAAACTGCATACACTTAGTCTTAGAGCAAGGTCCCATACTCTCAAGCAAAGCCAAATCCAACCCAATCAGCTATCAATCCATCAGTTTGATTTCAATCATCAGTAATGGAAAGTGTGATCAAAAATGATCTCAAGCAACATCTGTTTACGAGTAACGAGCTCTCAACACTCAGTCTGGGTATCGCCAGAGGTTACAAAACTCCTGACCTTGTTTACAGTCTTGGTTCCAACATGGACAAAAAAGCTGAACTCCAGAGGTGAGGTGGGACTAACTGCCCTTGGCATCAAGGTTGCACCTGACTGAGGAGCGCAGCAAAACTAGAGTCAAATGGAATCAGGTGGTAAACTTATCTGTGGTAGAGGATATCTCTTCAGGAGTTCCTCAGGGTAGTGTCCTAGGCACAATAGTCTTCAGCTGTTCCATCAATGATCAAGCCTCCATCATAAGGTCAGAATTGCGAATGTTGACCAATGATTGCACAATATTCATCACCATTCATGACTCCCCAGAAACTGAAGCAGCCCATGTTCAAATGCAACAATATCCAACATTGGGCTGGCAAATGGCAAGTAATATTGATGCCATACAAATGCCAGGCAATGATCATCTCCACTAAGAGACAATCTAACCACTACTGCTTGACATTCAATGATGTTGCCATCACTGAATCCCAGACTATCAAAATCCTGGGCATTACCATTGACCAAAAACTGAACTGGACTAGTCATATAAATACAGTGGCTGCAAAAAAAGGTCAGAGGCTAGGATTCCGGTAGCGAGTAACTCCCTTCCTGACTTCTCAAAGCCTGTTCACTATCTACAAGGCACAAGTCAGGAATGTAATGAACTAAGCTTTGCTTTCCTAGATGCTCCAACTCCAACAACACTCAAGAAGCTTGATACCAACTAGGACAAAGTAGCCTGCTTGATGGGAGGCACATCTACAAACATTCACTCTCTCTGCCACTGACAAACAGTAGCAACAGAGTGTAATATCTAGAAGATGCACTTTAAAAATTACCCAAATCTCTATCAGTAGCATCTAACAAACCCACAATCACTGACATCCACGAGGACAGAGATAGCACACAACAGGACCACTGCCATGGAAAAGTTCCCTTCCAAACCATTCATTATCCTGACTTGGAAATATATTGGCATTCCTTCAATGTTGCTGAGTCAAAATCCTGGAACTCCCTCCCTGACAGCATTTTGAGGTTACATACACAAAACGGACTTTGGTGGTTCAAGACAGTAACTCACCGCTAACTTCTCAAGGGCTGCTAGGGATGGGTAATAAGTGCTGTCTAGCAAGTGAAAACCACATCCCATAAATGAATAAATCATAGTTTCTGGTGACACTACCAACTGATGTGCAAAATATACCTGCTAGACTGGACTGAAGTGAATCATGAGCTATATGGTGTAAAATGCTTCTGTCTTATTGTAACGTGATACCTTTCTCAGTCTAGAAAACACTGTTGATGAATGCTTAATGCTTTCAATTCCTCTCTATTATTTTAGTTCAGCAATTAACTGTTGTAAATGGATAAATGCTTTCATTAAAGTAGAGGCAGAGAAAAAACAGGTAAATGTGTCAAGTTTCCATTCAGTGATATTGCCACCTATGACCCCTAATCATTGGTCCCAAACAAATCATTGATAACATTTGTAATAATGCAATATAATAAATTGATTATTACAGTAACTACAATATCATTTACAGGAGCAATAGAAAGCGCAGCACCCAAACAGATTCCACTTAGTATTAGCTTTCCTGAACATTGATATCCCTGGAGCAGAAGGTGGTAGTCCTCATCAACTAGATCTCATGTGTTTTCATATTTGGAGTCATAACCTTTGTTCCAAAGTAAGACCAGCAGTCACACAACACCAAGTTATAGTCCAACGTGGTTATTTGAAATCCCAGGCTTTCAGAACACTTCTCCTTCATCAACTGAAGTCACCTGACCAAGGAGCAATGCTTCAAAAGCTTGCGATTTCAAATAAACCTGTTGAACTATAACCTGGTGTCGTGTGACTTCTGACCTTGTCCACCCCAGTCCAACACCGGCACCTCCACACCAAAATAAGAGAGAATGCTAAGCGTGTCGTTGATTATATAAGAGATAATTTTTTTCTGATGAAGGGTCTAGGCCCGAAACGTCAAGCTTTTGTGCTCCTATGATGCTGCTTGGCCTGCTGTGTTCAACCAGCCCCACACCTTGTTATGCCTTTGATTATATTCTGTGTTACAACCAGTTCCATATTGACCACCACAAAGTGTCATTCTGCTGGCTAAGACTGTTTGAGCTGACTCCTCTTCTTTATTCATCCAGTCTCTCAGTGGATTGCAACAAGGTTAACCTTGTAGAGGTTTATAAAATAATGAGGGGCGTGGATAGGATGAATAGCCAAGGTCTTTTTTGCAGGGTAGGGGAGTCTTAAACTAAATGGCATTGATTTAAAGTGAGAGGGGAATGATTTAAAAGGGGCCTGAGGGGCAACATTTTCATGCAGAAGGTGGTATGTACGGAATGAGCTACCAGAGGAGGTGATGGAGGCTGGTACAATAACAATATTTAAAAGGCGTCTGGAAGGGTACATGAATAGGAAAGGTTTAGAGAAATATGGGCCAAATGCTGGCAAATGGGACTAGATTAATTTAGGATATCTGGTTGGCATGAGCAAGTTGGACTGAAGGGTCTGTTTCCATGCTGTACAACTCTATGACTAAGACTCTAATGAGAAAAGGCTCCCCTCCCTTTTGGACATCTTTATATTGGACTCAAATTGACTTATGAACAATGACAAAGTTGCTGGTAAAGCTCAGCAGGTCTGGAAACATCTGTGAAGAAAAAAACAGAGTTAACATTTCAGATCCAGTGACCCTTCCTCAGAGCTGAAACGTTAACTCTGTTTTTCCCTTCACAGATGCTGCCAGGCCTGCTGAGCTTTTCCAGCAACTTTGTTTGTGTTCCTGATTTACAGCATCCACAGTTTTTTCAATTCAAATTAACTTATATTTTAAAAGGAGCCAACGTTAAAAGGCTTTATTGCATTAATAGAAAGACAGAGTTTATTAATTACTAAATGCGAGAAGAATTAGTAACACAACAACTGTACACACAGATTAGAAATAAAAGGTGAGCTGAAAAGAACAAAAGTTAAAAAATGATTATATGCATCTGTCTCTGAATTGTTTATGAAGAGCAGATAAGATGACATTACACTGTTATCGGGGTGCACTGGTGTCATTGATGTTGATGGTTGAATAGATGACTTTTTGATCATTTTGGTCTTACAGGTTGATAGAAGTTCCTTAGTTGTCTTTTAACTAGACTGTAGCATTTTCAGCAAGAGAAGCACTTTTTACCTCAAACATTGGGGTAACTTCGGGGATGGGTCTTTGATTGTGACAGTCACAATAGACTAATGTTCAAACCGAGGTTGGTATTCATGAGGGTATTCGGTTCCACTAGTCTACTCCAGTAGAGTTGGAATTGTTTTTTATTAACTCTTGCCTTTGAATATTCTTCAAAGGAGAAATAAAACACAAGGTGTGTCTGTAGTATGAGACATTATCCACATTGTATGGTTTGCTATTGAGCATGGGATGTCTCCCCCTTGTTGTCTTCTAGCCATAAGAGAATACAATGCATTTGTTTGGGAGTTCCCTGACAAATTACATGTGCTTCATACAGGATTCTACCAGGTGGTCAGTAAATTTAAATTTGCAGCTTTTCTGGAGCAGTTTCTCCTTTTAAAAGCAACAGATTCTGTAATTACTTTGGGGTCCTGATCTATCATCATAACAGCTGCCAAAAAAGTGTTTATTTATCTCTCCCCCACACACTTGGTGAGGATACTCAGAATATCCACTAAATCAATTCAACTCTTTCTTCTTTGGTCACTGTACTGCGGATTGCTCTGTTGCCTGGTGCAGTTGGTTTGTTGTCTCTTTGGGCTCCCTGCTGACAGCTTGAGGCTTGTAGAAGAATTCCCGGAGCCTCATTCACCTGATCAATTCCTCTGTGTCTGCTGCGAGACCAATGGGGTCCATTTTGGTAGTGGGGCAGAAATTTTGCCCTCAGCTGAGAACATCGATATTGTCTGGTTCAAGAGTGTGGTCAGACAAGTTGATGATGGATTTCCCAGTGGTGGTACCGGATTTAACCGCAGTACTGGGAGAGGCATGGTTACTGCTGGTGGTGATGCCAAGTTTCTCCAGTTTCATGTTCTTGGTGTGCATTAGGTGGTGTAATTCTGTTGCCTCATCTGCTTGGCAGTGACTTGTAGCTGGTCCGCTGTATGCTGAGCATGGACTCTACCTCGATTTCGAGGTTGCGGTGACTGCTATACAGCTGGTGTACGAGACGATTGAGGAGTGTGTGAGAGGTGTGACGGCAAAGTCTCTCAGCGTAGTCTGTGTTGTAGGTTGACTTGGGTGGGTTTGTGATCTGTAGTCCTTTCAGGATCCTCTCTGCTTTCTTGTACCTCTGCAGAAACTTGGTGTATGTATCAATATGCACGATCTTCTTGGAGAACTCTTCACTCGCATTCCACTTACACAATTTCTATGCTCTTTTGATCTCTCTGCCTATAAATTCTGTGCCCGTGTGCTTCTCTTCACTTCACCTATGAATGGCAGTGCTATGAAAGCTTGTGATTTCAAGTAAACCTATTGGACTATAACCTGGTGTCATGTGACTTCTGACCTTGAACTAGTTTGGCATACAAGGGACTCCAGACCCACAGTCATCGTCTTCTGAAATGGCGTACCAAGCCACTCACTTGTACAAAGTGTAAAAAGAAGATAAAGAGGAATAAAACCAGATGGCATTGACTCAGGTACCAGAAGCTACGGCAACACATTCCAATTAATTAAAGTAAAATGCTGCAGATACGGGAAATCTGAAACAAATACAGCAAGTGCTGGAGAAACTCAGCGGAAACAGGGGACAGAGAAACAGAATTAATGTTTGATTTTGTGACAAATGAAACATTTAGTTTTAAATTTTCACGGTTTGATTTTATACATATTCTCAACACTGCATTGATTTTCTTCCAATATTGGAATCATTATTTAATTGATTAAGCACTGCAGTTTTCCATACCAATAATATATTGGTTAGCAAGTGTTCAATTAAATTACTTTACCATAATCACAATCACTGTACTCTGTGAGCTATTTCTCAAACCTATACTTGCAGCAGTTCTCAAATATAAATAGGTGAGGTGGCTGGTACTGATAGTAAAAAATCATGTGTTGAAGTACGGTAAAAATAAAATTTACGATTCTTAGATTCTTATGAATAGTTTAATATATAATTCAATCTGATTTTAATTCCTAATCACCTTTCAAATTCTAAACTTACTGTTGTAATCAATGTCTTCAGTTTGAAGAGAATTGTCTTAATTATTTAAATGAGCTTCAACACCTACCCTGTAGATTACACACTCTGTGAAATTATCTGTGATAATTGCAGAGGATTTTAACAGTCACCAAAGTCCCAGGGGACCATAAGGCTGCTCCCTCATGAGAGAGAGATGCAACTTGTTTGACATGAGGGTCATCATACCTCAGGCGAGGTTGAGAAAGCAGGACTTTCATGGTAATCGCAACCATTGTGGAAATGTAACGCTTGCTATTGGTGTCACTGTGTATCTCAAGCCAGCCAGTTAACTGAGGCAAATGACCCCTCAAGGACTCTACTATCTGATTACCAATATTCGCTTAAATTGTAGGACTATAGCAAGTAGGGCATTTCTGTTTCGCAACTCCTCCCCTTTCTCCCTGCAAATGGGCAATAGTTTGGCAGTATACCTAAAATTTTCCCCACCTTTCATAACCATAGTTCGCCAGTAATCCTGGGTTAATTTGTTGTGGTTCTATTTTGCCGTACAGAAAATTACCAATCTCATGCCATGGCTAGTGAACGAGATGTAGGTTCTGTTTATTTGCAGATATATTGTTCAGCAACTGTTGTTACAAGAAAACACTTTTATAACTCTCTCATTCCACATGCTGTCAGTTAAACTATACAAAAGTTACTGGTCCCATGTTCTACATCTTGGTTACCTACTCATTAGCACGTTCTCTCTTAAAGTGATATCACAACACTGTTTAAATGTACCAAAGATCTCCTCAGCATGGCTTCTTCTTCAGAAGTGATTTAGTGCTGGGATTTACAGGGGGGTCGGTAAAACTGCGAGTTCCAAAGGCAGTGTCGGCTATCTGAAAGGAAAGGCATTTACTTTTGACCTGGTTCTATCTCATTGATTCCAGTCCCTGATATGATCCTTGAGTCTGACTGGGATTGACACAGAGCTCAGTGCTAATTCATGTAAAAAAATGCTGGTGAATGGAGAATGAACAAATGTTGTCGGAGCCAAAATAAGGCCAAGGACAAGCTCTGTAACCTTCTTGAGGAAACTCTGGCAGAAATGCAACACAGAGGGAGTGAAACCCGAAAATCATGTGTCCATAACGTACTTTATGTTTGTTATGTATGAAAATAAATATTCTCAGGTGCAAGACACAGGAAGATCAGTCCTACTCATTGATACTTCATTTATGAAAACCTGGAACTTGTGAGTAAGTTGGTTTTATCTACATGTGTATGAAGTGATTATGCACAGGTTTAAAGACTGTATAATTAGCTACAAAAACATTCATTAATTACAATTAAGTTGATACTTAATTATTTAACTGGTTTATGTTTGTCCTTGCCTATGGATTGATATTGCACAAAGTCACCCACACCAAAGTAGTGGCCATCTGCCATTTTGATTGGGGTGCTTAAAATCATTTGGACCAGCAGAAGTTGCCCTTAATTTATCAACAGATATAAATATACCTAAACATAATAGTGAAGTCTTTATTACCAGTAATTCATTGACATTAGAACAAAAAACTTAATGCAATAATGAGCGCAATAAATCCCTAGTTAGGAATTGCACTCACATTTAATGATCTTGGGGCCAGTTATTGACTGAGATTGTTGAATACTGAAGAACATTGGGTTAGCAGAACAGAAAGATGTTATCTTGAGAAGGGAAGACCAGGGTGGACTAGCGGAGATGTAAGGATGAATGAACATTTATGTTCCGTTTATTAATTTATGTAAAATCATTTCATTAATGCAATCTCGGGGAGGCGATGGCCTAGTGGTGTTATTGCTGGACTGTTAATCCAGAGACCCAGATAATGGTCAGGAGACCTGGGTCCGAATCCTGCCATGGCAGATGGTGGAATTTGAATTCTACAAAAATACCTGGAATTAAGAATCTAATGATGACCATGAATCCATTGTTAATTGTTGGAAAAATCCGACTGGCTCACTAATGTCCTTCAGGGAAGGAAACTGCCAACCTTACCTGGTCTGGCCTACATGTAACTCCAGACGCACAGCAATGTGGTTGACTTTGAATTGCCCTCTGACCAATTAGGAATTGGCAATAAATGCTGGCCTAGCCAGGGGTGCCCTCATCCCGTTAATGAATAAAAAAACCTTCTTTGTCGGTGGAGGTGGGGGCCACTAGCACACTGTCCAAAGGCATATGTGGCAGTCTCTAAGAACCCTCATGGCAGATCTCCAATCCATTTACAGGATGCTTCTGTACATCAGTGTTGCACCTTGGGCTGTTCTGGCAATTATCATCATAATGCTGCAGTAAGGACATTAAGGGACATGCACCCAGCTCATGGATTGGACCCATTTCGATCTCCTGGATTTCTCCTCAAGCCGGCGGAGTACAGCAGGTTATTGACCTTCCCACCATGCTGTGCATTCTCCCAGGTGGCTGAGACTGCCTTAACCTGGGTGGCAACATTGGGCCAGGCTGGCATGGTCTGGTGCAATGATTTCCACTTGCGGTCAGGGGCAGGGGAAGCAAGGAACTCCCAGTTCCTAACTGCACAGCGGGGCACTGATTTCCCCTTCCTGCCATGTCCAGGGCAAATGACATTCCGGGATAACTTCTGAGTTGTTCCTGGTACAGCGTGTGGGGAGCTGGCACTGGAATTGGAGGTGAGGGATGGCTTAGGGACAGAGGAGGTAGCTAGTGGGGTCCATTTAGTAAGGTATGGTGTGAAAGCTCACCAGGCCTCAGGTAAAATCCCTCCAATTAACTCACTGCAACTTGGACTCAGCCAAAAATGCATAAGATATAGCCCATTATTGAGAATAGCTTTCAATTCAAGATTTTCTATTAATTAAATATAAATTCCACAAGCTTCCATGTTGTGATTTAAACCTCTTCAAATGGCTGGCTTCCTCTTTTGCGCTGTGTCACTGTAAGATTTTCTGATTGTATACAGAACATAGAAAGGCACAGCTTGATAAGTTGAATGATATTTTTTCAACCTACCATTCCCTGTTCTTCTTAAAATATTCCTATATGAGTCTTTTCTTAATGTGAGTGAATATGGGACAGGATGAATTCTAACATCAAAGAATCCTATGCACCCTGCTCACTCTAATGTACCCTACTCACAATTCCGCAATAGTCATGACTGAAGCCCCCTAGAATGTCACAGGCAGCATATATATATATTATACATTTTATGGTTAAAACAAGATGCAACTTCTTGATCAGTCAATTTCTGCTACTCTGATATAGTTTAAAAATCAGTTTACCATCAGTTTACCGCCACAGGAATATAGAAAATACAAGCAAGAACAGGCCACTCAGCCCTTTGAGCCACTCTGTCATTCAGTATGATCATGGCTGATCACCCAACTCAGTTGGCTGTGCCCGTTTTCTCCCAGGTGCTTTGACCCCTTTTACCTCAGGCAATATGACCAATTCCTTCTTGAAATCATACAATGTTTTGTCCTCGACTGCTTTCTGTCGTAGCAAATTCCACAGGCTCACCATTCTGTGAATGAAGAATGTTCTCCTCATCTCAGTCCTAAATCATTGACCTCCTATCCTTCAACTCTGACCACTGGTTCTGGACTCTCTGGTTATCAACAACATCCTTCTTGCACCACACTGTCTAGACTTGTTGGAATTTGAATTTTTGAATCTATTTATTGCTCTATGACTTTCTGTCTCTGGGTATTGCTGTTTCATGCATCATTCCCCATCCAAGTTCACAAACATTGCCTCCTTCTAGGTCTTTACCAGTGACTCATACCTAGCCAGAAACTGCAAAGATCTTTGTGACTTTCATTTAATTTTTCACAAGTTATCAGTAAACTAATTAACGAAATGGCTGTTAGTTTAGGTCATTTAATAATTTTGAACTCAGACAGTTCAAAATGAAAGGCAATGATTTAGAATGCCATGCTTCATCCTTCAGATCCAACCATTTAATTATCAGAGACAATTTCTATTTCAAATTTCTTGGTATCAAGTGGCATTAAAATCTTGCTTTGTAATTAACTTTCATTGCATTTGATGTAACACAGAAGCGAAGACATTTTTCATCTGCAATATTATGCACATGTAAGAGATTTCACAGAAATCCTTATTTTCATGCCACATTTAATTTTCTTAACCACCAACCAAAATTCCACCAGAACAAAGTTTAAGCAACTGTATACTGGCATTTTTGTCTTTTGAGTTTGAGGAGAAGATTTAGTTGAGGCATTGATGATTTTGAAGAATTTTGTTATGGAGAGAAAATCATTCCAATGGCAGGAAGGTTAAAAGTCCATATAGTTGGCTAATGGACTAGAGATGTGATGAGAAGGATGTCTTTTTACACGGTGAATTTCTGAAATGCACTGAAAGGATAATGGAAACAGATTCAATAGAAACTTGAAGAACTAGATTAAGATAGAAAGTTGAAAAGGAAAGTCATTAGGCAACTATGGGAAATGTCAATGTGAGACTGATTTTATTACTATTTCAATGATCCAGCACAGGTACAATGGGCCTAAGAGACTTCTGTGATTTAAAGTACTATGAACCTGTTATTCTGTGTAAATGTTAAGTTCTTTTTGACCCTCTTACTACAGTTAGGAATGAGAAGTTTATAAGATTGTTATATTTTAAACTGCCTTGTCGATAGATCCTTTCGGTCTGTCTCTAGGAATTTATGTCTCTTGCTTAAAGATATCCACCCATTCATGATAAAAGAGATACAGAAAACTAATCTTTAAATCTCAATGCCTAGCTCAAAAGCCTTGAATTCTGTTTTGAAAGAAAACAGTAAAACTGAACAGGGACTCTTTAAAATGGCAACCAAAGTCAGTCAAAAAGCTGTCAGTCTCAAGAGGAATTTACAAAGGCTGGTATATGTACAAATGCAAGCAAATGAATTAGGAGAAGTTGGCCATTCAGCCCCTTGACCCTGCCCTGGCATTCATGACCGATCTGTTTGTGTTTTGAATTCCACATTCAGCTAAAAAGCGACCCATAATTTTTAAACAGTGCTCTTTAGTGCTGAACTCAACCCAAGAGGAAACACCCTTCCCATGTCCCCCAAAATGTGGTTGAAAGTGATAACCACACCCAGAAGAGGCTATTTAAGGATAATTACTTGAACATTTTAATTCATCATCTGGAAAGTGTTGCTCAGAATGAGACATTCAAGTATTATGAAACTTCTAGATGACAAGCATCCCTGGAACATAGACTTAAACCTGAATCTCAAAGAAGAGGAGTGACTCCCTCCCTTCCCCATCTATGTCAAAGGATAACAGGGGAATGCCAAAAATGGCCAATCAAACTCTTTGTTATAAATAAATTGTCCCCATCATGGTACAATAGCCAGTTTTCAAACATCAAATTTCCCCTTTTTTAAATTAATTTACAGGATGTAGACATTACTGGCTGAGCCAATATTTATTGCCTGGTGTGCCGTCAAGGGTAAACCACATTGCTGAGGGCCTGGAATCACATGTAGGTCACACCAGGCAAGGATGGCAGATTTCCTTCTGTAAAGGATGTGAGATCATTTTTTTCTGACACAAGATAATGGCCACATGGTCACCATTAATCTTGCTCTTCACTCCAGATTTCATTGAATTCGTATTTCGCTATCTGCTGTGCTGAAATTGGAAACCATGTGCCCAGAACATTGAAGGATGTCAGTTCTAAAGAAGAGTCACTGGACCTGAAAAACTCACTCTGCTTTTTCTCCACAGATGCTGCTGGACCTGCTGAGTTTTTACAACAATTTCTGTTTCTGCTGTTGCCCCAGAACATTGTCCTGGATTCTGGATTGACATGGCCACTACACCATCACCTCTCCCTCCTGTGAGAAGCAATGATTAAAAACTTGTATTGTTTTGCAAAAGAAAAAAAAACCCAATAGCAGCGGAAGAAGGACTCTTTCTGTCATCAAAGGTCCTGAAAAATGATCAGCTTTGAGATAAAACTGCTTAAGAACCAAATTCTGACAAAGTATTAGATTCTGCTCCATGCAACCACATGTGGAGAAGAACTGACTCAGCAATATAATTCCTTCGCCTGTCCTTCCCTCACCAAGTACTGCGTTCTGTTTGCTTGCAGGCTAGTGTATGTGTGTGTGTGTCTGTGCGTGTGTGCGTGTGTGTGTGTGTGTTTGTATGTGTGTGTGCGTGTGTGTATCAGGGAACTCAGGGAGGGTTTCACCTTTTTGATAATTTTCACTGACAGATGTAACTAAAATAACTCCAGAGGCTGGTATCCCGTCACTAAGTCACCCTTTATTTAACCATGCAGAGTCCTTGGCTGTGATTCAGCTTTCTCAGAGCCAACTCTCAGAGTGAACAGAACGTCTGACACTCCTGTTTATATTTGTCAGTCAGGATTCCCTGTTTGGACCAGATTACCCCAATCACGGAACTCATGTTCTATGAGGTCCAACTGGCTGACCTCATTACAATTAATACAATAACAATAAAACTAACTCCCTAATTTTACTTCCTGGGGAATTGGTATTATACATGAGAAAGGAAATATTTGCAGGGCTATTTGGAAAAGGCAGTGGAATGGGACTGGTTGGATAACTTGGTCAATTAGCCTGCACAAGCTCCATTGGACCAATTTAGTTCCTTCTGTTCTCTAGAATTCTGAACTTCCATGATTCGTCCTCACATTCCTTTCCTTGATCAACATTACTCATTACATTGTTTTTTATTTGATGACATCTGTGATCAACATCACCAGGTAAATATCTTCACGCATCAGTGTTCAATCCACACTGAGCAAAATTTGTATGACATGTTCACAGCCTCATGTGAAATTCCAATTATTTGCTGGATCAGTAAAGATATTAATAAGTTTTCTTTTAATTTATTAAACTAAGTTATTACCAAAAACACACTATACTTGTAATCATTTCATATGGAAAGTTAAGTACATAATTTCAGGTGAAAGTAAATTCCTTTCTTGAGACTATGCATTGCAGTCAATGAATATGATTGACCATTCCTAATCAATTATTAGGTCAACAGAAAATCTGTCTTTTCAATCTGTCCTGCGGTAAGTTCAGCAAAATCATAGAAATCTTATACTGGAATTTGTGCATCATAATATCACGAAAGGTGGAGCACAATTCAGATCCTGATTCTGGACTGAGTGACCTGATTCAGGAGTGAATCTTTATCTGGTTCTGGAATGGATCCAGATTGAAATCTGGAGTGGGACTTTGAGCTGGTTGTGGAGCGGGTCTTAGTCTGTTTCTGAATTGAGTCCTGATCTGATTCTTGGGTTAGATGTTGATCTGGTCCTGTGTGTGTCTTGATTTTATTTTTGAGTAGATCCTAATCTGTGCATGTCCTAGAGGGGACACCATAGGGGGTCTTAATCTGGTCTTGGATTGAGATCCTGACTTGTTTCTGGAGTGAGTTCCTGAGTTGTTTTTGGAGGTGGGTTCCAAACTATCATTGTGCTGAGTCAGTTGTTGATCATGTTCAAAATCACTGTCAAGCAGATCATTAACACACAAGCTGAATTTTCTGTTTTTCAGCTAATTGTTTTTTCGGGAGTTTCACATCGGGTGCCCTGCCATGGGTCACAGTGATTCTTCTCATATTATCTTTCACTCTTCACTTCATTCGTAATGCAACCTTAGGCTTACTTGGTCAACCTTCTATAGGAAGGATAGTGTTAAACTTGAGAAGGTGCAGAAGAGAGTGACAAGGATGTGCTAAGGCTGGAGGGTTTGAGCCAAAGAGAAAAGCTGAATAGCTTGGGGCAACATTCCCTGGAGCATCGAAGGCTGAGGTGTCAACTTATAGAGGTTTATAAAGTCATGAGGGTCATAGATAGGGTGAATAGTCAAGCTCTTTTTCCAAGCTAGGGGAGTCCAAAACTAGAGGGCATAGGTTTAAGGTGAGAGGGGAAAACTTTAAAAGGGACCTGAGGGGTAACTTTTTCATGCAGAGGGTGGTACATGTGTGGAATGAGCTGCCAGAGGAAGTGGTGGAGGCGGATGCAATTACAACATATAAAAAGCACCTGGATGAGTACATGAAAAGGAAGGGTTTAGAGTGATATGGGTGAAATGCTGGAAAATGGAATTAGATCGGATTGGGATGTCTGGTCAGTATAGACGAGTTGGACTGAAGGGTCTGTTTCTGTGCTATATGATTCTATGACTCGATGATGGATTTTATTAAACTGTGTGAGGAAATGCTTTGAATCTCTCGTGGATTCAAAAATCACATGTGCCATGTAATATTAGAAGTATGTGATGTATAGATAGTCATTGTATTGAGGCCATTCTTGACATGGTATCCAACAAAAATATTACTAAGAGCTGAGCCTAGAGGGGATCTGATGGCTACATCATCTATTTAAATGTGCATAAACTCACCCAAATGTGTTGCCAAGTTACAAGTTTGAGGAAAATGGATTCAGAAACTGGTGGCACATCTAAATTACCATGGCATAGTGATATTGTGTGAATGTTAATGGATTCCATAATTGGTACTTGGCTGATTGGCTAGTGACATTGAAATACCACATAGCGCAGTGATGCTCTTGGTATGTATGGCCAATCTACCATAAAATATAGGTACAAAAAAAGTTTGTAAATGACTTTCAGCTGGCTTAATTCATGAGAGAAGCTGCCCTAAAAACACAAGTCAGTTTAAATGTACAGCATCACATTGGAGCGTTTTCCTCAAAGGCAAAAATATTACTATTTTAAATGAAAATTCACAATAAGGCTGTACTGTTATGTCAAGGAAGTATTGGACACACATACTCGTTTCTGTTCCTGGGCTGACTGGATTATCCGGTACTCGGAAAGCTGCAAAATCAAGTGGTAATGATCACGTGACCAAGAGTGAACCTACCCATTTGTCCATCCGTTTAAATTAATGGATGGAAAACTTGTCAGGTCTCCTCAGGAGCATGCAATAATGTTTTCCAGACTTTCCTGCATTTACTTTGCAAGATAAAATCCCTTACAACTGCAGGAAGCCAGGGCGACCGGCACTGAACAACACCAGTGTCTAAACAAAAGATACCAACTACTGTCACTCTAGTAATGGATGATTCCGGGTGCTGTTAATGGACACCTTTCAGCCCTATTAGCCTTAATAAAGGTTTATGATATCAGGAATTAATAATTAAAGCAAACTGTTGTAAAATTGTCAAAACAGATGGTACATTTTTGAGAACAGCTGTCCTTTTAGCATAAACTATAATTTATGAATATTTATATCAATTATTTCAACACGCAGATTATATCAATTAGCAGTGAGACAGCTTATTTCAATTTTGCTCATGAAAGCCTTGTTAATTGTGTAGATATATTAGAAAGCTGGTGTCAGGATATGAATGCAGGTTATGTCACTCTGCAGGATGTATAGTTGAGTTGCACTGCATACTTAAGTGCGCGTAGGCTTGATGTGTATTAAGCTCATGAAAGTTAATATGCTCCATAAATGGGAATAGGTAGAACTTTGGGGAAATTTTAGCATTTCTTTTATGTTTTCATTTTTGAGCATATGTGTACTAGTCAAGGTGAGTGTCAGTAATGGAATATTTTACTTAAACACACACTGACAGCTTTGAGCTCTGCCAACTCAGGTGTGGCACCGGGCAGATCCTGTGAAAAAAATTCCCTTAATTTTGCTACCATTTGCTCCCCTTTAGTGCCAACTCTGTTGCCTCCCTCCACAATGCTGCACCAATTTTGATTTCTCACATTGTCCTCCCGAGGCTGCTCTGAATGAGCTTCCAAAATGAATACCAACTGGTGCCAAATTTGAGGGCAGTTGTGTGCAGCAGACTAACATCTGCTTAAAGCTGGACTGAGACCGCCTGCATGTGTCTCATTTAAGAGAAGTGTCAACTGCTAAGCAAAACATCTCTGCTGCCTCTAGGCTGCATTCAGTACCTGGAATAGAAGGAGTGACTAAGTTGAATCACAGTGTACCTTCCAATTCATTCTCACATTCTGTTGGAAGAATCTTCTTTTATCACTTTTAACCAATTCATTGATTCTCAGACTAATCCTGCTCACTCACTAAGTCTGAAATCGATCATTCTATAGAATTCCTGTTTGGTTTCACAGAATACAAAGAGTTGAAGTATTAAATTATTATTCACATCTTTATTGCCTCCAGAAATGTTCTCCTGTGAATCTCCCACTTACCACCCTCTATGAATTTTGAAACACTGGTGCCATATTTGAAACTCAGGCCAAATCCCCTTCATACACCTTCCTATTTCTCATTGATTTACAATGGCTCCCAGTGCAACAATTCTCCAAAATTAAAATTCACACCTTTCTGTTCAAGTGTCCCTCTGGTTGCATCTCTTGCCGTCTCTGTAACCTACTCTAGCCCTCCAAGCCTCTGAGATCTCTGCACTCCTCCAATTCTGGCCTCATGTGTTTCCCCACAATATCCATCACAAAATTGCTGCTGAATGTGTTTACAGTGTCTCCAACGCTAAGCTATTAAATTTCCTCCCTCAATGGCTCTGTCTTCCCACCTGGCTTTCCTCTTTTTGAATTCTTTTGAAAACTACCTCTTTGATCAAGCTTATTGTCACCACAAGGCAGCGAAGGAGAGTCGTTGGATATTTTTAGGATTAATTCTTGATAAGCAAGGTGTTGAAATATTGAGGGCTGGTTAGAATGATCAGATCAGCTGTGATCTTATTGAATGGTGAAGGAGGTTCGAGGAGCAAGTGATCCACTCCTGCTTTTAATTCCTAAGTTCATATGTATTTGTCTTTTAAGAAAAAGCTTTCAAGGGGATTTGGGAGTCATTTTCTGAATAAATATTTAATGCTCATCCTTAATTGCCCTTGAGAAAGTACTACTGAGCTACCTACTATCAAATTTGTTTGATAATCACTTGTTGGTGAAGTGCCTTGGGATGTTTCACTACGTTAAGTATAAAGAAGTTTTGTATTCATCAAACAAACAATCAAAGAAATACACAGATGTTCAACAAGTGTTTGGCTGTTAATTGTTTGGTGTTGGTGGATAGAAAAGCAAAGAGACCAGATTTGTTTTCTTTTGCTTCCGGCAAACATTGATTTCAAACTCTTGATTCCAAAGATCACTAAGTGCCTCTGATGCACTGGATCTCTTGACATAATCCACCATTGTTTCCAATGGAGGGCAGCAGGTAGCCACCATCTGAGTAAGCTAATATCCTACCTAATTATACACTGTTGTGCTGAAGTAACAGCAACAGCTTGTAACTCAATGACTCAACAATGCTTTTCCTCAGTTGCCAAATAACTTACGTAAGCCCCTGCTGACTATACTTTCCGATAATGCTGTCTCAGGGTGTGTGAGAACTTTAGTATTCACTTTGGAGATGTAATTTGGCTAGGTATTAATTAGGTTTAAAACTTAAATCTTAACTGTGCTGGATAAGCTAATTCTGAGCAATTAAGAGTTTCAATTTGCAAAGGTATTAGCTGACGCTAGAGTAAGTAGTTGCTATCACTTTGAATAGGTTCTTCTTGCCTCTGATTTTGGCAAAAGAGACATGCAGCTGAAGGATCAGAACATCTTAGTCATTGGTACAACTTCTAGCCCATGACTTCATTTCTCTTTGAGGAAAGGGCTGGCACAGATTAGGGCAGTTAGATGTTGGTTAAACAAGTCTTGATTTTTCTTAAAACTCCACTTCAGTCCAGCTGTCAGTGGTAACATTTGGATAATGGGAAAGAACTTCACACAGAGAGAAATAGAAGTGCTATTTTGAATCAAATATGACGCTTTTTCAGAAGAAGGCTACATCCTGTCTCTACTTGCGCTGCCAGACCTGCTTAATATTTCCAATGTTTTCTTGTTTTCAAGTCAGATTTTCAGCATCTGCAATGTCTTGCTTTGATTTTAGAAAAAAAAGGCTGAACAGCTTCCAAAGAAATTGACAGACAGAAATAGCCATAAAGGAAGGAAGGAGTTGAAATTAAAACTGTAAAATTCTCAGGACACCTTAAAGCATCACAGTTATTCAATTTAACAAGCATGGGGCTGGATAAACACAGCAGGTCAAGCAGCATCATAGGAGCAGGAAAACTTGGCGTTTCGGGCCTAGACCCTTCATCAGAAATGGGGGAGGGGAAGAGGGTTCTGAAATAAATAGGGAGAGAGGGGGAGGCGGATAGAGGATGGATAGAGGAGAGGATAGGTGGAGAGGAGGCAGACAAGTCGAAGAGGCGGGGATGGAGCCAGTAAAGGTGAGTGTAGGTAGTGGGGTAGGGAGGAGATAGGTCAGTCCAGGGAGGATACAGTTATTCGATTACTGTTTTGAGATGTTGTCACAGCTTTGTTATCCACAGGATGGGGGCCGGCCAGGATTTATTACCCATTCCTAGTTATTCTTAAAAGAGATGGTGGTGAGCTACCATCTTGAACTGCTGCAGTCTGCGTGCTGTAGGTAGACCCAAAATGCCATTAAGGAGGGAATTCCAGGATTTTGACCCGGTGACACTGAGGGAACAGGATATATTGCTAAGTTAGGATCGTGAGTGGCTTGGAAAAGAGTTGTTGTCTGATTAACTATTGCAGCCAATTTTCAGTCTGAACATCCATTCTGATGAAGTGGATGCATAATGATGTATTTCCAGTATTTCTTCCCCAGTTTTCATACACCAAAAAGTGTCAAAACTATTATAGCTGTTTCGGCCAACAATTGCAACTTTTAAGTATGATCTAAAATACTTTTGTTTGAAGCTGCTAAAAGTCAGATTTTGACCAGTTTAACACTTGCTCAGATTTATCAGCTCACATACTGTTATAGTGCAATGGGCAGGAAGCCACAGGTGCTTTATTAACGCACTTGTTCTACATTCTTTTGCAGTCAGATTGCCAGGGGAGGCAATGGCCTAGTGGTATTGTTACTAGATTGTTAATCCAGAGACCTGGTTAACATTCTGGGGACCTGGGTCTGAATCCTGCCACAGCAGATGGTGAAATTTGAATTTTTAAAAAATCTGGAACTAAGAATCTAATGAAGACCATGAATCAATTGTTGGGGAAAAGTCCACTTGTTTCACTAATGTTCTTTTGGGAAGGAAACTGCTATCCTTACCTAGTCTGGCCTGCATGTGACTCCAGACCCACACCAATGTGGTTGACTCCAAACTGCCCTCTGGGCAATTAAGGATAGGCAATAAATGCTGCCTAGCCAGCGACGGCCTCGCCCTGTCAATGAATGAAGGGAGAAAAATGATAGGACAAATGCTTTTTATGCCGAATACACAGTCTCATTCAATTCACCATCAAGCTCTGTGGTGATATAATTTTACACTGGCTGGTGCTTATTTTCTTTTCAAGGAGATGGAGTTGAGGTCATAATAAAAAAGGTGAAATGGCAGACCCACCGAGTAACTCTTCCAGTGGAGTCTGGCTTGGATTTGTATGATAGCACCGACAGTGCAGAATCTTTGGACCCCAGGCCAGTGATGAAGCCCTTTCAGAAGAGACAGCAGCTAGAAGTTCAGAGCACCAGTCCCAGTGCTTATCTATGGAGGTGCTTCTGAGCTAACTTTGACAATGCCTTTCTACCTTTGCATCACCAAAAGGACCACAGAAATTCAGTTAGGTCCTGCACCATTTTCTGAGATTAATTACAGATGACAAGCAATTTTGCCTGTTGACTGACACCCTGCAACCTGCAAACAAATAAAAAGACAACCTTCATATAGTAATAGCTGCTTTGTCAAAAATAATTTTCATGAGCATTTGTCAAAATACATTTCTCTCATTCTGAATTTACAGCACTGAAGCTTATCATGCAGCCCACCTAGTTTAAGTTGGTCTTTATACTCCATTCTGGCACTTCAACGAGAACAGTGCTTTCAAAATCTATTGTTAACATCAATGAAGAAGTAATTTCAACAACTTAACTGAATTTGCAACAGCTTAAAATGGAATTCAAATCTATGTTGCTACAAGAGTTTGTGCCTGGGATAAGATTGTGACATACTGAAGTCCACAGTGGTGAGGGGATCTCAGTGGCTATAAGACCATGTCAAAGGCTAGTAATACTACAGTGAGTAGTAATTTGCCTGCTGACTCCCCAAAGCCTATCCATCAGCTACATGGCACAAGTCAAGGGTGTAATGGAATAATCCCCACTTGCCTGGATGAGTGAAGCTCCAACAACACTCAAGAAGCCTAAATGACCCAGGACAAAGCATTCGCTTGTTTGGCACCACATCCAAAAACTTTCATTCTCCCTCTGCTCAATAGCAGCAATGTGTACCACCAACAAGATACACTGCAGAAATTCACCAAAGATCCGAAGGCAGCACCCCACAATCATCAGAAGGACAAAGGCAGCAGATATACAAAAACTATCACCTGCAAGTTCCCCTCAAGCCAGTCATGATCCTGACCTGGAAATATAATACTATTCCATCAGTGTCATGAGGTCAAAATCCTGGAATTCCCTCCCTCACCGTATTGTGCATCCATCTACAGCACATAGACTGTAACAGTTCAAGAAGTTGACTCAGCACCACCTTCTCAAGGCAACTAGGGATAGGCAATAACCATGTCCCATAAACGAATAAAAGTCTAGGCCCGAAACGTCAAGCTTTCCTGCTCCTATGTTGCTGCATGGCCTGCTGTGTTCATCCAGCTCTACACCTTGTTATCTCGGATTCTCCAGCATCTGCAGTTCCTATTATCTCTAAAAAAAAGTTGCCTTTTTCATGCACCAGCATTCCCGAGAGCCAAGTTTACATTCCAGACAAGCCTCCTCTCACTCTATTTATTTCACCTCGCCCTTTACAGATGTCTTTAAGTTAGAGTTGTGATCAAAACTCACAAATGGTTTGTGTCTTGAAGCTGTGCCATGAGATGCCAGCTATGAATACCATTGAGTTCCATTGTAACAATTCTCTCGTAGAATAATGGAGGACAACTCAGCAGCTAAAACACCAAAGTTATTGTTTATACACAAGTGGCCTACCCCATAATATTAGTGTCTGAGTTTTCATTGCTATAACTGATGACCATGCCGTAAAAAGTCACAAAGAAATTCCCACTCGCCTTACAACCTGAACTTTCTGGATAGTTCTGCTTCTGCATTTGGTGAGTCAAACAACACATTTACTCCACCACTCTGGTTCACGTTAGCTAACCAATCTTTTACTCATGATAATTTGTCACCCGCTATACCATGAGCTCTTATGTGTGGTAGCCTTTGGTGTGAAACCTTATCAAAGCACTTTTAGAAATCCAAATACTGCACACCTATACCTTCCCCCTTGTCCATATTGCTTGTTACTTCCTCAAAGAGCTCTAAAAAATATTTAAACATGATTTCCCTTTCACAAAATCAGGCTGACACAGTTTGACCATGTTATGATTTTCTAAGTATCTGGATTCTAACAATTTTTCAATGATAAACATTTGCTAATTGGCTTAAAGGTGTCTGGATGGCACAGGCTATAGCACCATTGGTGGTACAATAAAAGAAGTCCAGTGAGGCCTACCACGACATCGGGAGCATCTCATGCCATATTTTATGCTTTTCACAAGCAGCATGGTGAGTTTCCTGCTTGACAGTGGTGAGTTCCCACTGTGGTTGTGCAGGGCAGCTCTGGAATGACAGTGTTTGTCTGGCTACACAATAGGCTTTTTATGATGGCATGGGTACAAGTGATGTCAATGAATTCTGGGATATGTGCTGAGTTCTGGGAATGGAGCCGGAATTGGATGTGACAGACATCACATGGGCAGGGTAGATCATCAATGAGGTAAGTCTGGTAAGGTACAATAGGAATACTTACTAGGCCTTGTAGCAGAAATCTCTCCAAAAACACAACAGAACTTGGATTTGGATGAAACTGTGTGAGATCTGTACATAGTGTTGTCCTTTCTACTCATTCCCAACCCCACTCCAAGCCCCGCTTTTCTTAAATAAAAGGTTTACATATAACTTTTCAATCTTCTGGGACTTTTCCAGAACCTAAGGAATTTGGGAAGATTGTAACCAATAACTCTGCAGCCTTCCTGTTGTCCTGGAGGCGTCTTAGGCTTTAGGTCTCGTAGTTCTAGAATACCTACTCTCTGGTGAAAGTGATTATTTTACTTTCATCTGTTCCTTTTGATTCTTGATTTTCAAGTTGTTACGGCATTTTCTAAGTTTTCTATAGTAAAATCAAATACGAAACATCTGCTCAATGGATCCCCATTTCCTTGGCTTTCATCATTAATTCCCCAGACTCACTCTCCTGAGTATCAACACTCACTTTAGTTAACATTTCCTTTTTAAATAGCCAAAGAAACTCTTACTTCCCTTCATACTTGTCTAGATATCTTACTCTCATATTCTAATTTCTACCTGTCTATCAATATTTTAGTCAGTCATTGTGGGTTTTTTAAATCTGTCCAATCTTCTGACCTGTTATGAGTCTTTGCAGAATTGTATAGTATTGCTTTCAGTTTGGTACTATCCTTAAATTCCTTATTTAGCCATGGATGCTGAATCCTTCTCAAAGAGACTTCCTTTATCACTTGGGTAAATCTTTGCTGAAACTTATTATGTACCTCCTGATTGCTTTGCTGTCCTACGTTTAACATAGTTTTCCAGTTTACTTTAGTAAAGTTGCCTTCATGCCCTTAAAATTACTATTATTAGGCTTTGAAACACAGCCTTAGACCCACACTCCTTACCCACAAACTGAACATGACATTCTATTGTTTCACGATCTCTGTCATCTCAAAGCTCCTTTACTGTAAGTTTACTGATTAATCATGTCTCATTGCACTTTATGTCCAGATTAGTTGCTTCCTGGTAGGTGTGAAGACATACCTAGAAATTGCACTCTACAAACACACTTTCAAACAATCTTTGCCTATCTGACTTGTTTGATCTAAGCATAGTTAAAGACACATGTGAGTATTGCATAACACAGTGCTATCCTGTAACTATTGCATATATTTCTTACATGCCCCATTAATTTCTTCCTGTGTGTAATCTATAAAATCACAGTGTAACTTTAATACCAGAATATGGATTTTGAATCTTTACAGTCCTCATTCTTCATAAGCCACAGAATTTAAATTCAATGTTACCATCACCTAGCCATTAATAAATGCTTCTCATGTTATAGCCTCTCCTACTTTTTCAACTTGGTTTCTCAGTTGGGGAAGGAAAATCCAACTGATTTGACAATCGATGTCATGCTAAATAGATCCAATACAACATTTTATTGAAAAAGTAGATGCAGTCATATTTCCGTATTGCCATCTAAATGGAAAGAAATGGTATTGTTATAGACACAGGAAAGGTTACTGTGCAGCAGTTCTTCACAATGGGATTTTTCTTCCTGCAAACAAGATCCTGATGATATTCCAGGCCTTTTAGGTTCCTGTAAGTGGAATGAATTTGACCTTTAGCTGCAGCTACATTTGTTTCTAAAGTGCCATATTATAGAAGGCTTTCTTAGTCTATAGAACTTTATTCCTCTACACGACTTTTCATTGAGTTGGTTTAGGTTGCTTATCTGTGAAGACGATCTTAATGGCCCTGTGCAATTCTCTGTTGAACATCCTCATTTTAGTTAAAAGACTTTGGAGATATACAGAAACTGGAGCTAGCCACTCACCTCTCAAACCTGTTCCATTATGCAATTGCGTCATAACTGATCTGCATCATGGTTCTGTAATCTTAGCCTAACAAAAGTCTATCAACCTCAGTTTTGAAATTTGCAATTGGCCCCTGTGTTTCAACAGCCTTCTGGGAAGTAAGAGTGAAGATTTTTGCCTGGGGAAGTTATTCTTAGCAGTATGCCTGAAAAGTGTAGCTCTAATTTTATGCCTTTTTTTCTGGACTGTCCAAACAGAAGATATAGTTACAAGCTGATTGATAGATCAAATCTGTTGAAATAGATCCAATCATCTTAAACACTACAATTAGTCTCCCTGAATCTTTCATAATACAAGCTCAGTCTAGGCAACCACATAATTTTAGGTCCAATGTTACACATGCAGCCTGGAAGTTTGGGGAGTTGGTGGTTCACTTCCTAGATCACACACTCAAACTGCAGACCACCAATCATTCTAATTTGTTTGGATGACACCCAGTGATTGCCACAGATGATC
The DNA here is from genome assembly GCA_024137785.1 of Ginglymostoma cirratum. Classification (NCBI taxonomy): domain Eukaryota; kingdom Metazoa; phylum Chordata; class Chondrichthyes; order Orectolobiformes; family Ginglymostomatidae; genus Ginglymostoma; species Ginglymostoma cirratum. The sequence goes on from JAHRHZ010000144.1 coordinate 80,845,774, forward strand.
TAATCGGGTGAGGTGTCACTCTCAGAGCATAGAAAGCTGGGAGAACCTGATTGAGAATGCTCATTTTAGGCCTTCAGTGTTCTATGAACAGAGCTGCATTGAGAGCAGAAAGGTCTGTGACCCAAACCATTACCCTCCCCCTCACCCAGCTGATGAGGACAACTTATATCTGTTGGAGGAATTAGAGACGAATCTAGTAAAGGATATTGAATTACTCAATCTTGGCGGTGTTTATACAAGGGAAGTAGGGTAAATTTGAATCAGATGCTTCTGAATTTACTCACTTTATTCTGATTTCCAACTCAGTCAAATATATCCCAAGGTTAAGATGAGGCAGGAAATGCAATGGAAATATTATTGCTCATGAGGCACTTGAGTAATGTGAAACAATAGTTGGGTTTCACAATCAAGCAAAATACTTGTAGCCACTTTATTAATAGAATTCGCTCCCAATTACATGCTTCAGAAACATTTAGAAAAGTAAAGACATCTGTGAGCCCAGAGGAAAATATCAAAGGTCGATGTATCCATTTCTTTATTCTTTTCTGGGATGTGGGCGTTACTGGTTAGGTCAGCTATGTTGCCTATCCAAAGTGGTGTTGAGCTGCCTCTTGAACTAATGCATTCTATGCTCTAGGGAAACCTACATATTATTAAGGAAAGGAGTTTCAGGGTCTTGATCCTACAACAGTGATGAAGGAATAGCGATATACTTCCAAGTCAGCTTTGTGTGTGGTTTGAAGAGGAACTTGTGGTTGGTGGTGTTCCCATGTGTCTGCTGCCCTTTAACCTTCTAGTGGTTGAGGTCACAGGTTACTTGCCTTAAATTTACAGCCTCTGACCTGCTCTTGTAGCCACAGTATTTATATGGCGAGTCCAGTTCAGTTTCTAATCAATGGTAACCTCCGAATTGTTAATGGTGGAAAATTCAGTGATGATAATATGATGAATATCAAATGAATGGCCATAGTTGGTTTCCCTCTTGTTTGTGATGATCATTGCCTGGCATTTACATGGAACAAATATTACTTGCTACTTTCCAACCCAAGCTTGAATGTTGTCTCGATCTTGTTGCATTTGCTTCAGAATTTGAGGAGTTGCTGAACATTGTGTTGAGCGATACTCTTGGTTTGCAGCGAGCGTCTAGGTCTATTTAAATACACTGTCAGACATTGGAGTCCAGGAGGTCCTGAAGGTGGCTGAGCTTTCTGTCTTCCTGCACCTAAAGTTTGAATTTTATTTCATAAATGCATATGCAATGAGCTTAAAAGAATAAAATTGATTGATTTATTGTCATGTGTACCGAAGTACAGTGAAAAGATTTGTCTACAAGCAGTTCAGGCAGATCATAGTAAGCAAGGTTGTACAGATCAAAAATGCTTAGACACAGGTATGCAGGTTACACTGCACAGGGCTTGCACTAGGAGAGATCAATGTTAGCAAGATCAGCATTATTTGAGGCTAGACAGTCCATTCATCAGTCTGGTAACAGCCGGGAAGAAGCTGTTCCTGAACCTGCTTGTGCATGTGTTTAGGCTTCTGTATCTTCTGCCTGATGGACGAGGTTGTAGGAGAACATTACCAGGGTACGATGGGACTTTGATGATATTGGCAGCCTTCCTGCGGCAGTGAGCCATGTATATGGAGTCCATGGATGGAAGGTTAGCTTCTGTGATGGTCTGGGTTGTGCACACCACCTTCTGTAGTTTCTTACAGTCCTGGGCAGAGCAGTTGCCATACCAGGCTGCTATGCACCTGCATGGTATGCTTTCAATGGTGCATCTGTAGAAATTGGTGAGGGACCTTATGGACAAGCCAAATTTCCTGAGCTGCCTGAGGAAGAGGAGGCAGTGTTGTGTCTCCTTGACTGTAGCATCTGTGTGGGAAGTGCAGGACACACCATTGGTTATCGTCACTCCGAGGAACTTGACGCCCTCCACCGTGTCAACCTCAGTTCTGTTGATGTAGGAGGGGGCATGGTCTCCTCTTTCTGAAGTCAATGATCAGTTCTTTAGTTTTGCTGATGTTGAGAGGTTGTTCTCATTGCTCCACGTCACCAAGTCCTCTATCGCCCTTGGGCCAATCCCCTCAGTTGATGGACCTCCCACTCTAAGGCTCACCTCCACAGAAGGCATAATTCTGCTCAATGCATGACACATAATATATGAACTTGAACATGATACTTCTCAGACATGCAAGAAACTAGAAATGTGGAGTTTTTCAGGCCATTGAAAGGGAAAGGGTGAGAAAGAACAAAAGGGAAAGTCTGGGATGGGATAAGAGTCAGGAGACTAAAACCACAAAGATGTCATGGAACAAAAGGCAAAGAGGATGGCAATGGTTGTAGGAAAGAAACAAAACATTTGCTCATAGTGAGTGTGAATGGCAGAGCAAAAACATGAAACACAAAATTCAGACTGATAAATGGCAATATAATCTGAATCAGAACTGGAGCCAGATTTCCTGGTCTGAATTTATTGAACTCCATAAGCAGGTGAAGAATTTAATCGAAGAGAGGGTACCGTTCCTCAAACTGATGTTGAGCTTCACTGCAAAAGGCCATGAATGGAAATGTGAGTGTGACAGCAAAGTGGTGAATGACACCAGCAAGCAACCAGAACAGAAAGTCAGCGTCCTGCTTGTGACCTGAGTGAACACGTTCTGCAAGTGATCAGCTCGTCTCTGTTTAGTGGCCACACTGCGGAGATGACCATATTGAGTATAGTGAATACAGTACATTAAATTGAAAGATGTACAAATACATCTACCACTGGTTCACTTGAAAGGAATGTTTCGGGGTCTCCAAAAGTGAGAATAAAAGAATCCAAACAGTGTGGATGCAGGCCATTTGGCCCTTGAGGTCCAGACTGGCCCTCTGAATTGCTTCCTACCCAGACCCACCCTTCCCTACCCTACCCCTGTAACTCTGCATTTCCCATGGCTAACCCACCTAGCCTGCACATCCCTGGACACTATGGACAATTTAGCATGGTCAATCTACTTAATCTGCACATCTTTGGACTATCAGAGTAAACCAGACCACCCAGAGTAAACCCACACAGATATGGGGAGAGTGTGCAAACTCCACACAGACAGTCATCTGAGGCTGGAATTGAATCTGGGTCCTGGTGCTGTGAGGCAGCAGTGTTAACCACTGCAACACCATGGTAAAAGGGCAAGTGTTACGCCTTCTGTATTTGAATCCTGTGGCGGAGGGAGGAAGGTACTGAGGCTGATTGAGGTGTGGACCAGGGTATTTCAGGAAGCTATTGGAGGAGATGTGAACAGAGAAAGATGCATTTGACAGTGCTATCCTATTGGTGGTGACAGAAATGGCAGAGAACGAGCCATTGATTATGGAGGCTGGTGGGCTGGCAAATGAGGACAAGCGGAACCCTATCATAGTTCTGGGAAGAAAGGAAAAGGATGAGGGCAAAGTGCAGGAATTGAGTCTGGCATGGTTGAGGGCCCTGCCCATAATATTTGGGTGGGATCTTTCACTGGAAAAAAGAAGGAAGAAATGTTGCAAGTATTATTGTAAAGGATAGGACGAACAGTGACGGAGAACTGGGGAGATTAGAATGGAATCCTTAGAAGGGACAGAATGTGAAGAGGAGACAGTAAGGACTGCAGGTGCTGGAAGCTAGAGTCAATGAATGTGGAGCTGGAAAAGCACAGCAGGTCAGACAGCACCCAAGGAGCAGGAAAGTTAATGTTTTGGGCCAAAACCCTTCATCAGGACTGAGAATGTGAAGAGGTTAAGTTGAGGTGATCAAAGGGCAGCTGGGCTTACAGTGAATATTGATAGATAGAAATACTCAAAATACAAAGAGGCAGAGGATGAATTTGCCTCCCCGACCCCAACTCACCAAAATCATCTGAAAAAGTTCACTCACAGGATGGTGCTGGCATGTGAATTTAGGTAGAACAGTCAGATCCTGTGAGGATCTGACTAGTCCATGGGTCATGATGGAGGTCAACTTTGGGCCTTAAAGGAAATGGTTAGTGAGATAGTTGAGCCATTGTTTATGATTTTCCAAAACTCCCCTTAATTAGAGATGGTCTCATTAGATTGGAAGATAGTTAATGTAACTATTTTATTCAAACAGGAATGGAGACAGATAGCAGGAAATTACACAACAGTTAGCTTAACGCAACTCAAACAGAAAATGTTAGAAGCTATTTAAGAAATTACAGCAGAGCCTTTGGAGAATTTTAGGATAATTGGACAAAGGCAACATGGTTTTGTGAAAGCAAAATCATATTTGACAAATATTTGAGATTTTGAGCAGTTAAACATTGCTTTAGATAGAGGAGTGCTGGTGGATGCCTGATGCTTAAATTTCCAAAAGGCATTCAATAAGATACCATAACAAAGATTACTGCAGGAAATAAAAGTTCACAGGGTAGTGGATAGTGTAGTGGCACGGATGGAAGGTTGGCTGGCTAACAGAAATCAGCGAGTAGGTTAAATGCTTCAATGGTTGGCAAGGTGTAATGAGTAGTATACCACAAGGATCAGTGCTGCAACCTCAACTGTTTACAATTTATATAATGGACTTTGATGAAGGAATGGAAGGTAAGGTCTTAAATTTGCTGATGACACGAAGATAGGTGGGAAAGTAAAATGTGAAGATAACACAGGGTGGTTATAAAAGGATGTAAGACCATAAGCCCAGTGAGCGGAACTCAAGTGAGCCGAATGTGAAACTTGATCAAGCCCAGCATGAAGGAGAGTGGGCCCAGCACCGATATTGAGCAAGTCCAGCATGGACCTTTACCGAGCATAGTTTGTGAACCTCGAGTGGGCCCAGCTTGGAGGAGCGCAAGCCCAGTGCGGATCTTGAGTGGACCCAGCGCACAGACCTTGTGTGGACCCAGCAAGGGGGGGAGCTAGCCCAATGCAGACCTCAATCAAGTCCACCATGGAGGAGAGTGGGCCCAGCGCTGACTTCGAGTGAGCTCTTACGTACTTTTCCAGGGTGAGCACATGACCTGGCATCAGAATTGGCTGCTGCTACAATCGGTGGGAACAACATTAGAGAGGTAGGCCCAGAGGCGAAAGATGGCACCGGAGGATTGGCAGATTTGTTGTTGGTTGGGTCCAGTGCTGGTGGCAGTGAAGTGATGTCAGAAGGGCATCGCAGCAACATCAATGAGGTGAGCCCAGCGGTGAGAGATGCAACTCTGATGTTGGCGGTTCAGCACAGGCAGCAGTGAGGCAGTGGCAGAGGAATATCAGCCCAGCAGCAAAATATGGCACCTGAGAATTGGCAACTTCGACCTTGGTGGGGTCTGATATAAACAGTGGTGAAGCAGTGGAGGAGGAATAGTGGCACAGGCATTGTAAGCGTGGTAAGCTGGATCAGGACTTATGGAGATTACAAGGTGTAGAGCTGGATGAACACAGCAGGCCAAGCAGCATCAGAGAAGCAGGAAGGCTGACATTTTGGGCCTAGACCCTTCTTCATTTCTGAAATGTCAGCCTTCCTGCTCCTCTGATACTGCTTGGGCTGCTGCGTTCATCCAGCTCTACACCTTGTTATCTCAGATTCTCCAGCATCTGCAGCTCCTACTATCTCAGGACTGATGGACTCTCTTTAAGCTATGTCTTTCTTTTTCATAATTCTTAAATTATTCAAAATGGCACAGAATCGTGGTGACAAAAGAAAGCTTTTCACTATATTTTATTGTACTCTAATTGTACAATACTCGTGACAATAAAATCATTCATTCATTCATTCATTCAAGGCCACAAAACACAGGGATGCCAAAAGTCTTCTTGCCTGAGGGCAATGGGCCCTCCTCAGTGTGACCTTCCAAGAATCGAAGGATGGAGATTGGGTAGATTTGGAGGATTTAGCAAACTCTGGTGGGCCTGGTGACTCTGTGGTTCGTACTGCTGCCACAGGGACCCAGGTTCAATCCCATATTTGGGCAACTGTCAGTGTGGAGTTTGCACATTCTCCTGTATACGTGTGGGTTTCTAAGTGAGAGAGACACTTTACTTCAGGGGATGAAGTTTGGTATAGGAACCATTGGAATGGCCCTGCGTGGGTAAGAAGCATCATCGACATGAAATTATCGACATAAATTGTCCCATTGGGAAGACCTAGCATGGGTTCATGAAGGCTAGGTCACGTTTAACTAATTTGGTTGAATTCTTTGAGGACATTACTTGCATGGTGGACAATGGGGAACCTGTGGATGTAGTGTATCTGGATTTCCAGAAGGCATTTGACAAGGTGCCACACCAAAGGCTGCTACATAAGATAAAGTTGCACGGTATTACAGGTAATGTATTGGCATGGATAGAGGATTGGTTGACCAGTAGAAAGGAAAGAGTAGGGGTAAATGGGTGTTTTTCTGGTTGGCGGTCAATGGCTAGTGGTGTACCTCAGGGATCAGTGTTGGGACTGCAATTGTTTACAATTTACATAGATGATTTGGAGTTGGGGACTAAGTGTGGTGTGTCAAAATTTGCAGACGACACTAAGGTGAGTGGTAGAGCAAAGCGTGCAGAAGACACTGAAAGTCTGCAGAGGGATACAGACAGTCTAAGTGAGTGGGCAAAGGTTTGGCAGATGGAGTACAATGTTGATAAGTGTGAGGTCATCCATTTTGGTAGGAATAACAGCAAAATGGACTATGTTTTAAATGGTGAAAAATTGCAGCACGCTGCTGTGCAGAGGGACTTGGGTATCCTTGTGCATGAATCGCTGAAGGTGGGATTACAGGTGCAGCAGGTGATTAAAAAGGCAAATGGAATTTTGTCTGCCATTGCTAGAGGGATGGAGTTTAAAAACAGGGAGACTATGCTGCAGCTGTGTAGGGTCCTGGTGAGCCCACACCTGGAGTACTGTGTGCAGTTTTGGTCTGTTTGCTTGAGAAGAGATATACTAGCACTGGAGGGGGTGCAGAGGAGATTCACTTGGTTGATTCCAGAGTTGAGAGGGTTGGATTAGGAGGAGACACTGAGTAGACTGGGATTATACTCATTGGAATTCAGAAGAATGAGGGGAGATCTTACGGAAACATATAAGATTATGAAGGGAATAAAGTGGAGGCAGGGAGGTTGTTTCTGCTAGCAGGTAAAACTAGGACTAGAGGGCATCGCCTCAAAATAAAGGGAAGCAGATGTAGGACTGAGGTCAGGAGGAACTTCTTCACCCAAAGGGTTGTGAATCTGTGGAATTCCTTGCCCAGTGAAGCAGTTGAAGCTACCTCACTGAATGTTTCTAAGGCAAGGCTAGATAAATTTTTGAACAGTAAAGGAATTAAGGGTTATGGTGAGTGGGCGGGTAAGTGGAGCTGAGTGTCAAAAAGATCAGCCATAATCTTATTAAATGGCAGGGCGGGCTCGAGGGGCCAGATGGCCTACTTCTGCTCTTGGTTCTTATGAGGTCAGGTCCAGTGATGTATAAAGCTTGGGTTGGTGCATCAGGTGGATTGGCCATGGTAAATTGCCCCATTGAATCCAGGGCTGTGCAGGTTAGGTGGATTAGCCAAGGGAAATGCAAAGTTATGGGGATGAGATGGGGTGGAGGAGTGGGTCTGGGTCGGATGCTTTGCAGAGGGGGTGCAGACTTGATGGGTCGAGTGGCCTCTTTCTGCACTGTAGGGATTCAAAAGAGTGTGCTGAGTGAGTATTCTGAGGGACCTGTGTATGGTTCCTCCACTTACTGAGTGTCTCCTGGCATTGCCTGGTCTCTTTTTGAGAAAGGGGCACTGGAGTGTGTGCCCTTGTCTCCATGCCTTCGTCCTGAGGACTAATGTCAAGGCGAATGGGGTGCAGGCATGTGCACCTCTCCAGCAGACCCTGAGGATGCTGGGCTTGACTCTCCATAGCAGCTTGTCCATGGAGACAGGCACATTGCATGAACTTTGCACTGATGCAAAGTCTGAGATGTGAAGGGCTGTTGAGTCTTACATCCCGGCCTGGTGTTCCTGCACCACCCTATGTATATGGATGAAGTCCTCAATTACCGGCACTACAGTGTCCTCTCCTGCCTAGGGCTGAACAGGTGCCTCGTCTCTGGCAATCCTCTGGAGGCAGTGCGGTGGCTCAGTGGTTAGCACTGCTGCCTCAATGCACCAGGGACCTGGGTTCAATTCCAGCCTCGGGCAACTGTCTGTGTGGAGTTTGCACATTCTCCCCATGTCTTCACGGGTTTCCTCCCACAGTCCAAAGATGTGCAGGTTAGATGGACTGACCATGGGAAATGCAGGATAACAGGGATACGGTGGCTGGGTGAATCTGGGTGGATGCTGTTCAGAAAGTCGGTGTGGGCTTGTTGGGTTGAATGGCCTGTTTCCACAATTTATGAGATTCTATGAGAGTGCCAGTGAGCTGGGGAGATTCTTCCTCACCCTGCTGTGGAGCTGTGGCAGATGGGTGCTCACTAGCTTGTGCTTCCACATTTTCTAAGATTAATGGTCTACCAAAGTATCTGTATCTGGGCTGGTGAGGGGTGCAGGAGGCAGTCTTGTTGATGCTTCCTCTGAGGCTTTGGTACTGTCTCCTTCAGAGATTGAGGAGATGGCTTCTTGGGAGAGACAGATGTTTTCACCTTGGAGATGGTAGTCGAGTTGCTGGTGATACCTGCAAGACAAAAGTGAGAGACAGAAGGCATCACATCCAGTGGTGAGAAGTAGAGATCAATCAATGACACTGACAAGGGAGTTAATGAAGAGTGGCTCAGGATATGGATGTCTCTGCAAAACTGTAGGACTGGTCCCAGTATTCTCCTGCAAGGTCCAAATTTCTCTCCTTGCAGGGGGTGAGGACTCTGACTTTGGGCACCTACCTAACAGCTGAACACTTTTGGTTGTTCTGTGGGCTATCTTCTCCTGGAATGAGAGAAAGGATAGATTGAGAGAGACAAAAGTCAACAACATGGCTGTTAGAGTGGGTGCAGATGGCAGAGAGGTGGTGAGATGCCCTGAGAGAGTGAGTAAGCAGCACAGAGGTCAGGCTGGCATGGAAGGCTAGAGTGGAGTGAGAGTGAGTGAGGGAAGATGTTTCAGGCAATAGAGAGAGCGGTAGAACATGAGTGTTAGTGGGTAGCAGGAATAGAGTGAATGAGTGTTTGCAAACAGGATAATGTGACCCTTACCGTGGCACAGTGGAGAAGGTCATTGACCATCTTATGGCATTACTGGTTGTTGTACCTCACTATCGAGATAGCACTGGCTTGGGTGATGATGTCAGGCTAGAATCATAGAATCCCTACAGTGTGGAAACAGGCCCTTCGGCCCAACAAGTCCACACCGATTCTCAGAGCATCCCACTCAGACACATCCCCCTATAATCCACCTAATCTACACATCCTGAACACAATGTGCAATTTAGCATGGCCAATCTACCTAGCCTGCACATCTTTGGACTAGAACACCAGGTTGCAGCCTCCAGGAAGAGAACTCTCCTCCTTTTCCCACCACCTTGACCAGGACCTCCAGGTCTCTGGTGGAAAATGGCAGTGCCAGTTTCCCCTTCTCAAACATCTTCAGAAACTGTCCTTGAGTGAGCAAGCAGCTTCAGAATGCCAGGACTCGCCCAAGTGCACAACAACTTTTTAAAGATGGCACAGGAATCAGGGACACCAGGTTTTTTGTTGGATATTTGTTAAGTTGTGAATTTTCTAGGAATGATGCTTGGTAAGACGGGGGTAGATTCGAAAGTAATGAATGCAATAGGGGTGAGCTGGGTAGTTAGTGAGTCCCGCTGAGTCGCATGGTGAGAATCCCTCCAAGCAACTCGAATGCAATAGTTACAACATTTAAAAGGCATCTGGATGAGTACATGAATAGGAAGGATTTAGTGGTATATGGGCCAAATGTGGCAAATGAGACTGGATTAATTTAGGATATCAGGTTGGCATGGACAAAATGGGCAAAAGGGTCTGCTTCCATGCTGTACATCTCTATGACTCTACGACTCGCACTTCACCAAAGAAAACATGAGATTCGGCACAAAATCTGGATTAAACCAGAGCGCAGACCAAGTTCAAAGAGAATAATCACTACAGTAATCAGACACTGGAGTGAGGCATCAGGCACTGGTATTTCACTTCCTGGTATGTTTTACTTAGCACTTAGTGATGTCAGATGGGTTAGCTTTGTCAAAGAACTTTGGGATCTGTTTGCTCAGGCTGTTTACAAACCCGTGTTGTGTGAATTGCCTCCTTTGACTGCAATTATAAACCATCAAATGCACTCGCACCCTTTGTAAATTTACTCACGAGGAAATGGTCGTCATCCTGCTCTCTTATTATTTCAACCTGCTAAACAAACAGAGAATGCTTCCAGTGTGCTGAGAAAAGCACATGTTGATTTAATGGAGAGAGAGAGAGAGAGAGATGGAGAGAAAAACAGCAATTGCTGGCTTGTGCTGATTGCATGCTGGTGGTGGGTGATTTGGCTGGTAACACTAGCCACCACTCACTTCCCTGGATGATAGGCTACAGCTGCCTTCAGTGACCCAGTCCCTCATTTACTGCCAAGGTTGTGAATTGCAGCTGTGAAGAGTACAACAGAGACATGTACTTAGGGAGCGAGAAAGAAACTCTTTGCAGATTGGGGCATGCATCAGCATCTCACTGCAACACTTTTTGTGTCAGACTTGCATTTTGAGAGCTCACGGCTTTTATATAGACAAATACCTTTCAAACAAAAAATTAAGAAAAAGAGTCATGATATGTTAGGATAACATATTGGTCATGTTTGATACACTGTTGCCATATTCCGGGCAAATTCCAATGTTTCATCTGTCCCAACCACCACAGCATCCCCTTCCCCCAGCTTTCCCCACTATTTGTGGTTCTACGTTGGGTTAGCAGAATGAAGCTGCTTAAGCGACGGGTATTGTAATAATCTAAAAGCCCAGCACTTAATATGATTTAAAGCTATGAGGGTAGATAGGATGATTGCCAAGCAAAAAATAAATAGTGATAGATTAAATGAAAAGTCACCTTTTTTTGCATCCTACAAAGATTTGTGTCATGTAGCAGTGCAGAAGACCTGTTTGGTAAGAGAGTGGGCTAGAATGAAATGGAGCTACGCAAACCAAGAAAGTTCCAGACTCCGTCCTGGACAGCTGCCGAGTTAGTACGATTTAAGCAGTGTGTTAATAAAGAAGCTACTATTAGTTTTAGGGCCCCTATATGAGGGAAGGGAAAGTTGGCCAAAGGTCCTGTCTGATTCAAATCCACTCTTGCTGGAAAAGGACACACATAGAAGTCAGATGAGGATAGTATTAGGCTCAGTTTTGATGAACTCCAGGCTATGGTCAAATGATGAGCCAAGGCATCGGATGTGAAATGGCACCCAAGGAACGCAAGCCATAAACAGCAAGCCCCTCCTGGGAGAAAGCTGGAACTGCTGCTGATAGAATGAAACCAAATAAACAGCTTTCCCAACAATTTGAAATATGCCTGAGGTTCAATCTGAAGCCACAGGATTTCGGAAACTTATTGCTGTTGGATTTGTGCAGGCGAGTTCCAAGAAGGGTGTCAAAGCTTTCAGCTCTCCCCAGTTATTCCCCAGAAACTTAACTCCGAAGCTTCACTTTCAAGCCCAAACTCAGCAGTTATGCTACAGTGTGGGCAGCTGGGAACAGGCTTTCAGGTAGCTGAAGCCACTACCAGAGTCTGGCGGAAATGCCTGAGGTAGGTGGAGAAGGCGTGGTTCGGGTGCTTGTGGTCTCTGAGGGGTAAGAGTCTTGGGTTGGATGTGGCCCACGACTTCCCTTTGCTTCCGTTCCTACTCTTCCTGCCTACAAGGAAACTAAATATTAATTTTACACATTTTCCAAGCCTTGCTGGAACATGATAACCCGCTCTGGACACATGGTAAATAGGAGCAGGAGCATTTGGCCCTTTGAGCCTGGTCCTCCATTCAATATGAACATAGCTGGTCATCCAATGCAGTACCCTGCTCTCACTTTATCCGTATATCCTTTGACCTCATTAGATCTAAGAACCATATCTAACTCATTGAAAACATTCAGTGTTTTGGCCTCAACCGCTTTCTGTGGCATGGAATTCCACAGGCTCACCACTCTCTGGATGAAGAAATTTCTCTTTATCCCAGTCCTAAATGGCCAATTCCATATTATTAGCGCGTGACCTTGGTTCTAGACTCCATGGTCACTCTGTACATCCTTCCCAACATGCCTTTTGCCTTTTACACCATCTGTATACTTACTGTCAGTGACTGGTATACATGGAAATTTAAGTCTTGCTGCACCTCACCCTTTCCCAATCAATCACTATTCAGATAATAATCTGATTCCTGTTTTTACTGTCAAAGCGGTGGCCTCATAAATTATACTCCATCTGCCATGCATTTTCCCACTGACTCAACTTGGCCAAATCATGCTGAAGCATCTCTGCATCCTTTTCACAGTTCACTCTTCCACGTAACTTTGTGTCACCTGCAAGCTTGGAGATATTACATTTAGTTCGTTCATCCAAATCAGTCAGATATATGTTGTGAATAGCTGGGGCCCAGCCACACTAATCTCACTGTTGAGTACAATGCTAGACACCACTATAATGGCATTGAGATCATAATTAGTTCACTGGACCCTGTCATTAAATATCAGTGCTGCCTACGTCAACATGTGGGGAAGATTCCAATACTGCTGGAAGACCTCATGGCTACAATAATGACAAGTGGGAATGCTGAAGGAAGCATGCCTCACAATTGTAACACCTCACAAAAGCATTTTAAGTTTGAAAGCCAGTGTTAAAATCAAACTTAAATGATACCGCCTTGGCATTTGAGGCAATTCTTATTTCCTTGAAATGGAGAATCCAAAAATCTATGGTCAATCCTCAAAATATCTTCCAACAAAATTAATAATTCCTTTTATTTCCAGTCTGATTCTATCCAAATTGTGTTCTTGTTATTTTTTGGCTTGTTCTAGGAATCAGGAGTGATCATAGAATCATAGGGTTACAGCACAGAAGGAGACCATTTGGCCCATCATGTTGGTGCTGGCGTTCGGTAAAAGCTACCAGCTAAACACACAACCTTAATAAAAACCAAAAGAACTACAGATGCTGTAAATCAAGAACAAAAACAAAGTTGCTGGAAAAGCTCAGCAGGTCTGGCAGCATCTGTGAAGGAGAAAACAGAGTTAACGTTTCGGGTCTGGTGACCCTTCCTCAGAACACCGGACCCAAAACGTTAACTCTGTTTTCTCCTTCACAGATGCTGCCAGACACACAACCTTGCTTTCTTCCACTGTAGCTCTTCTCTCTTTGGATAATGATCCACTTTCCTTTCAAAAAGCAAGAATTTAAAATACTCCCACCACATTCTTTTACAGTACAATCCAGATCCCAGAATGTAGACAATCAAAGGTTCTTTATGAAGGAACACCTGATTGCCCGGGTCAAATGCTGGATGAGCCAATTCTTGCTCAATGTTGGCAAACCTGCTAGCCTTCTCTCTCCTAAATCACCAAAATCAGCATGTTACTTCCAGCATTTCCACCACCCTCCTATTCTCAGAGTAGGGCAGATCTTCTGAAACCTTGGGCATAAAGCTGGCAGTGAGCCTTCGGTACTTACGCAGCAGGCTGGTAAGCCTGTTGGTCACTGACAAGTCAACATAGATCCACAGCAAATGCAGTGAAGATAGGAATGTCCAAACAACATTCCAGACTTGCTTTGTAGTACATTTGTAATTCAATGGGAACAGTTATACACAAGTATATATTCTCCCACACACCAAGCATAGCTTCAGACCACCACTACAAGTTACTAGCAGGTAGGTTAAGGATCTAATAAAGAAATAGAACTTTCAGCATATAATTGGAGTGTAAAATAAAGGGAAAACATAACAAAATTGCGCACTGCTGACCTGCACTGTAGTGGTACCTGATGTTGCTGCTCAAAATGATTAGTAACTAGTTCCTCATGAACTAAGTTTTCATTTAGAGAGTTTTAGTATTTAACATGCACCTTAAATTGCCTGGTAATGCAAAGCAAAACTATACCACTACAATGTTAAGGGAACCCATTTTATACAGCCTCTGGAATTCACTTTTAACATTCAGCATTAGAAAAAAAAATTATATAAAACTCAGTTTTAACACATTGGATTACAAATCTGCACGCCCGATAGACAATAATACAGTGACAGGACTCTGACTGCATTGTTAGAAATTTCAATTTTGAATTAAGATTAACATTGATTCATAAATTAATTTTGTCTTTCTGGATATACAAGCTGCGAAATTCTTGAACAAAATGCTACGCATCTAATAATAAAAATGAATGGCCTATCACAAATTTTTAAAGCATGATCTATCAATCTTGGCACCACTTGCAAATGCTGTTCATTATGAATGAGGCAGTTCATATGGCAACATGGAATCCAATTTTCTCCCCAGATCCCCATCAGATTACAATGTGACATAGGCATTATCGAAAATATTAACACACCTTAATGTATTATTTTAGGAGTAATTAATTAATTATACAAAGTCAGCTTCACTTAAAAAGGTGATGGCATAAGATACCTTGGGGTTTGAAGTTTTCCCAGTTTTCTGCACTCCTTTAATTCTAATTATAAAAAAAATGCTACCTAATATAAAATTATAAGTATTATAATCAATAATGATTCCTTTGTAATTTTATGACATTATATTTGCTAATTATAAAAAAAAACTGTTGTGCACTTTTAGCCACCACTGTTTGATCTGTATTTCAATAATATTATCAGACTAAATACAGCCTTGGTCACTTTAGCATGATTTTAATGTCTTACATTTGCCGCATTGAAGTTCCATTCAGCCTGAATTCCTTTGGTAAATTTTATTCTTGAGGGATCTCATTTTGAACTTCTTTGCCACCGACAATGTGAAAAAAGGCACCTTTCATTGTCATAGGATTTTCACAGAGTTTCATTTCTCACTCTCTGACGAGCTGACCCCATCTGCCAACTTTGTCAAACTAGCCACATCTGGTCAACAAAAGGCTGCCAGGTTGAAAGGCCAATCAGAGTGAAATCAAACTTGTATACAATGTTCCAATAGTACCAGACCTTTCAGTTTCCTTATATCAATGGCCAATTCTACAGCTTGAAGAAACAGCTTGCAATCTGCTAACTGATCTGCATGTATTGAATTCAGACAGATCTTAAATAAACTGCTGAGTCGATAAGACTATTTCGCATAACGAAATTCAACTAATAAGGGTCCATCTGTGGACATGGCTCACTGCTGGACATTCTTAGATTCATGGAGTTATAGAGATGTACAGCATGGAAACAGACCCTTCAGTCCCACTCTTCCATGCTAAACTGATAGCCTAAATTAATCTAGTCCCATCTGGCAGCGTTTGGCCCAATTCCCTCTAAACGCTTCCTATGCATATACCCATGCAGATGCCTTTTAAATGTTGCAATTGTACCAGCCTCCACGACTTCCTCTGGCAGCTCATTCCATACACACACCACCTCTACATGAAATTGTTGCCCCTCAGGTCCTTTTTAAATCTTTCCGCTCTCACCTTTCACTTTTGCCTTCTAGTTTTGGACTCCCTTACCCTGGGGAAAATACTTTGACTATTGACCCTATCCATGCCCCTCATGATTTTATAAGCTTCTAGCTTATAAGGGAAAATAGCCCCAGCCTATTCAACCTCTTCCTATAGCCCAAACCTTCCAACCCTGGCAACATCCCTGTAAATCTTTTCTGAACACTTTCAAGTTTCACAGCATCTTTCCTATAACAGGGTGACCAGAATTGAATGCAGTATTCCAAAAGTGGCCTAACCAATGTCCTGTACAGCTGTAACATGACCTTTCAACCTTACACTGTTGTGTTAACAGCCATAGCCAATAAGATAGGCAGAAAACCGATATATAACATAAAAGTCTAGCTTTTCCCTTCAGTCCATTACTTCAAATCTATTGTCCAAATGGTGATGAGCTTTATCAAAAAATTCTTTTTGCTGTTGCTCACTCAAAAGATTTCACACGTACAAAGTTGCAATATTACACCAATAGAAAATTAAGCGGACAGTTGAAATAAACTCATGAGTTGAGTTAATATCAATGACTGACTAAACAATTAAACTCTTTGGTGAAGAAGACATATAACAGAGTTTTCAGTACTTCTTGGCATAGCTGACTAATGCTGTCTTGCACCAACTTGTCTAGTTGTCACTGAGATCATGCTGCCATGGATCAGAGAAAATTTTGAGATTGAAATTTACGTGCATTACAGAGGGAGTGCTACATTTTCAGAGATGCTTAATTTCAGTTGAGCTGTTAAACTGAGGGACACTTTACATGTTCAAGGACACCAAAAATTCCATCACATTATTCAAGGAGCAAGCAGTTCTCGACAACTGATCTCCAATTTAGTTTAGCTAGCTACACATTTTAATTGCTGTTTATATCACTTTGCAAGTCATTATCATGTGTAACAACTGCCTGCACTTTAAAAAAGTCTCCATGTTTGTAAATAGGAAGACATAACAGGCCGTATAAGTGCATATTCTTTCCCTTTATCTTCGTTCCTGATGTGAGAGGTTGTTGAGTGAAACAAAGTCCTTAGAAGCTATAGTGTCCACCTATCCATCAGATCTTATGATGTTTTAATCAACTGACTATAGACACCAGCAACATGCCAGGGCGTCAAGACAGTCAGGGGCTGGAGGTGAGTGCAGTGCCCATCACTAAGGAGAAGGTGCTGGGGAAGCTGAAAGGTCTGGAGGTGAATAAATCACTCTGACCAGATAGACTACATCCCAGAGTTCTGAAGGAAATATCTAAGGAGATTGTAGAGGCATCGGTGGTGATCTATCAACAACTACTGAAGTCAGGGAGGGTCCCAGAGGACTGGAAAATAACTGATTAAACATTACTGTTTTAAGAAGGGAGGGAGGCAGGAGACAGAAAACTACAGGGAAATTCACCTGACCATAGTCGTTGGTAAGATATTGGAGTCTGTCACTAAGAATGAGATTGTGGAATACTTGGAAGTTCATGGTAAAATATGGCTGAGTCAGCATGGCTTTGTCAAGAGGAGGTCATGTCTGACAAATCTGTTAGAATTCTTTGAGGAGGTAACAAGCAAGTTAGATAAAGAAGAGTCAGTGGATATGATCTATTTGGATTTCCAGAAGACCTTTGACAAGGTGCCGCACAGGTGACTGCTAAATAAGATGAGCGCCCATTTTATTATGGGCAAGGTAGTGGCATGTTAGAGGATTGGCTGACTGACAGAATGCAGCAAGTAGGGGTAAAGGATCTTTTTTAGGATGGTAGCAGGTAACTAGTGGAGTTTCACAGGTGTCAGTGTTGGGACCACAAACATTCAGGTTATACATTAACAATCTGGATGAAGGAACTGACTTGTTGCTAAATTTGCAGATGACACAAAGATAGGTGGAGAGACAGGTCAAGTTGAGGAAGTGGGAACATTGCAGTGGTACGTGGACAGGATAGAAGAGTGGGCAGATGGAATACAATATGGGGAAGTGTGATATTATGAACTGTGATAGGAAGAATAGAGGCATAGAGTATTTTCTAAATGGGGAAAGGCTTTGTAAATCCGAAGCACAAAGGGAATTAAGAGTCCTAGTTTAGGATTGTCTTCAGGTTAACGTGCAGGTTCAGTTGGCAGTTGGGAGGGCAAATGCAATACTACCATTCATTTCAAGAAGGCTAGAACACAAAACATGCACTTTTGAGGCTGTATAAGGGTCTGATCAGAATGGATTTGGTATATTGTGGACAGTTTTGGGCTCCGTATCTAAGGAAGGATGTGCTGGCAGGAAGGGTCCAGAAGAGGTTTACAAGAATGATCCCGGGAATGAAGGGCTTGTCATATGAAGAGTGGTTCAGGACTCTAGGTCTTTACTTGATGGAATTTAAAAAGATAACGCGGGATCTCACTAAAATTTACAGAATACTGAGGCCTGGATCGACTCAACATGGAGAGGATGGTTCCATTAGAGATTAGGACGCAACCTCAGAATGAAGGGACCACCATTTATAAGTGAGATAAGGAGGAATTTCTTCAGCCAGAGGGTGGTGAACCTGTGGAACTCATTGCTGCAGAAAGTTGTGGAAGCCAAATCATTGAGTGCATTTAAGACAGAGATAGATAATTCTTGATGACTAAGGGGATAAATGGTTATGGGGAGAAGGCAGGAGAATGGGGTTGGGAAACAGATCAGCCATGATCGAATGGCAGAGTAGATTCAATGGGCTGAATGGCCTAATTTGCTCCTGTATCTTATGGTCTTATGATAGTCACTCAGGAGCCATTTAAACTGACGACCAGTAATCAATTAAAATATAGCTATCAATGAACGTGTTCCATTGCATATTTCATTTTTTCCTTCCAGTTGGATATTTCATTCACTTCCTAGGAAGTGGATGAATTGGATGTTCAAATGAATCATTAAACTACAAGAGGAGGTCAATGTCAGTGAATCATGTACAAGATGAGTAAGTTGCACAGTTCCTTCATTTGTTAGGCACCAGTTAAACCATTGGAAAAAAGTATTAATGCAGGTGAATCCAGGCTGACTGTTTCTAAATCTGACTTCAATGAAACTGCATAGAGGAAAAGCCACCCAGTGGAATAAGAATGTAATTAGCATTTCTCTATCTTCTTATGAAAATAAAACAACACAGGTCAAGATTAAACATCCTGGCTTCACAGGTGGAACCATACTCACTTTGTAGACTACCAGCAGTACAACGATTACACATTCCTGTCTTCAATTATTCATGGAAACACTTAATTGATGGCTGATTAAAATGAATAAACTTGATGTCAATGCAAACTAGTATAGAAGCTAATTGCAACAAAGTAGCTCCAGAAAATTAAAAACAAGGAATATTTCCTTCAATGTTGAGACATGGACAGTACAGCATTCACTCCAGAATTCGAAATATTCACCTTCATTTATTCTCCTCTACGTAGGATTTACAACCAAAGAATGTGATCCTTCAAGCTGCATCTAACGGAAAGCGCATGCAGGTTTTAAGGAGAAGTCAAAGACACGACAGAGTCGAGGAACCAAGAAGAAAGTTGGCCACAGGATGGTGTTGAGCTGGGGAGGTAGGGATGGAAGGCTGCACGCACACTGATCTTAATACAAAATGATTTCAACCAAACTGTGGAAATTAAAAAAAAATAAAACTGGAGGGGGGCAAACAGGTGTTGAGCTGGGAGAAAAAAGATCTGTACATGGGAAGGTCAATGGTTCGACAATGTGCAGGTGACCAAGTAGTGTTTATATAGCATGCTTAACTTCTGAAAGTGTTCCAAAGTGTTTCGCAGGAACACAATCAAAATAATACATGCACAACTAAATATTCTTGAATCAATCCTATATCCAAAATACTGAGGTACAAACGTCATTGAAAATGCAAAACAAAAAGTGTAGCAATTATAGTGGAAGTTGTGGCATAGTGGTAATGTCATTAGGCTTGTAATCCACAGCCTCAGGCTAATGCCCTGGGACATGCGTTTAAAACCCACTATGCTAGATGGCAAAATTTGAATTCAATAAAAATGCTGGTTTAACGGTGATCATGTAACTGCTGTTGATTGTCATTAAAACTCACCTGAATCACAAATGTCGTTTAAGGAAGGAAACCTGTCTCCCTACCTGGTCTGGCCTACTTTGATGTGATAGATTCTTATTTGCCCTCTGAAATGGCCTTTCCAAGGCACTCAATTCAAGGGGCAATTAAAGATGAGCTATTAATGCTGGCCCAGCAACATCCCATGAACAAGTGTAAAAAAAAATAAAGTTTGGATCTTGACTTTGGGCATTTATTTCAAAAGAGCTATTGCCAGCAGCCATTTTACATCTCTCACAACTGTGCTCCCACTGATTTCACATTTGCTGTCGCTTATCTTATACAAAGATAGAAAGTAAGGAGCTACCCCTTTTGTCTGCTATGGCTGATTTCATTCTCATTCAGAATCCGAAATTGTAATTCTCATAAAGTAATTCATCATTTTAATCCTACAAGATTCCTACCCCTTGATTTTAGGGCCACCTTTGGTCAGCAATAACTCTCTTATTTTAAAAACAGAAAGGTAGGGTGTTAAATCATTCCAAAGATTTGGGGCAGTATCTTAAAGCGGCCGAAGTGACATGGGCTTTGGCAAGACTTGCAGCACTGACAGAGTAATCTGGCAAAGCCTATTCCAGCATTAGCAGGAGTTGCTGGACCTTTTAAGTAATTGCTGAACAGTGAGGTGTGTTTCTCCCAATGCAGCAGTGAGTTGCATCAACAGGGATCATAGCTGTTTTAATGCCTTATTAATGCTATAACTTGCCTGATCAATGTTCAACTTGCTGTCTACACAACGAGAAAGCTAGACGTTGAGTATTCTCCACTCAGATGTCAGAGCAAGTACCCGGCAGTTTCAGCACCAAACTGCATTCTCAGGGCACTGTCGATGAGCACTAGCCACATGCACCCCTTGTCCATCAGCTTTGCTGTCCAACATTTGGCAATCCTTCATGAGCATCATGGCATATTCCTTATCCACTTGCAGGCAGCTTAGGAACCACAGAGCTGTACTGTACACGGCACCAGAAACTAGCGCTGAAAGGCTGCAGCAAGAACAGCTCACGACAGGTCCAGGCTGCATCTCAGGACTGCTCACTTGCTTTCTTCAAGCTTGCTTACCTGGATGCTCACAGTATTCCTGCCTCACTTTGCTCTTCTCTATCAATTAATGCAGTCACACAGCCAGGCAGCTTGCCTAACTGGGCATCAAACCTGGTTCAAGAGGGCCAAAGTCTTGCTGTATGGTAATGTATTACATCAATCTCATATCTGCACCATTCCCCAGCAGCTTACACAGCAAGCAGACAGCCATATCTCACTGTCTCACTGAATTCTGTGGAGACACCCACCATTCTGGAGATCCGAAGTCAGCCTAAGTCAAATGCAGTCTCCCAATTTTGTATCCCGATCTGGGGGACTAGTCATAGTCAGAGTTCTAATCGGGGTCTTCTCAGTCAGGGCATCCATACCTCTGCAGCCTTGGGAATGGGACCCCTTTGGTCCTGGGATGTTGTAGTGGCTAATCCCGGGAGTAGGGCTAACACAGTCAGGGAGATATACAAAAATCAGCCAAGAATCTGGGCAATTCTGGTCTGGGACTAGCCAGTCAGATCCTCAAGGGCATAAGGCCATGGTCAGTCCATTGGCTCTATCCACAGAAACTAAGGGGAAAGTAAGACAGCGTGGCAATGGGGAACTTTAATGTGGGGAAGGGACACAGGAACATTTTCTATTTTGAATTGGATACTGCAGGCTCTGAGGGTTAGGGTGGAGATTGAGAGCAACTGTATCTATAAGTGAGGGAAACAGTAAATCACGTTGTCACCTCATATGCCAGGGATTAGGTTGGGAGGGGAGTGTTGGTAGCTACAGGTTGGCTAGGGACATGGGAAAATGTGAACCCTATGGAGTTCATGTTAAGGGCTACTAGGAAGGGGATCTGGATGTCTCAGTGCTTGGCAACATGCGTAGGCAGAGACTGGTAGCCACTAGTCCGCGAATGCTCACCGCTGATCATGCTGGAATTCAAAGGTACATAATGGGAAAAAAATGGCTGTGATTACATCCAGAGTGGGTGGGGTAATTGCCCCTGTGAGGGATTAGACATACCTATGGGATGGCCTTTAAAGGAAAGTAACATTACACACAGGCCCATGCACTGTATAGGATACAGGAACCAGGGATGCTAAATAAAAACCAAAAGAACTGCGGATGCTGTGACTCAGGAACAAAAATAAAGTTGCTGGAAAAGCTCAGCAGACTTGGCAGCATCTGTGAAGGAAAAAGCAGAATTAACGTTTCAGGTCTGGTGACCCTACCTCAGAACTCCAAGGGTCACCGGACCCGAAACGTTAACTCTGTTTTTTCCTTCACAGATGCTGCCAGACCTGCTGAGCTTTTCCAGCAATTTTGTTTTTGAACCAGGGATGCTAGTCTTTCTACAAATATCTGCTGAATGACAAGTTTGGAAAAAGGTAAGATATGACCAGATTACTGATTACCTTCAGTTCTGCCCTCCCACTGTACCCTTGGTTCCATAATGTGCTTGGGAGGTTATTCATGAGTTCTTCTGTGAAACAGGACCAAAGCATGTGTCCAATTCTTCTGCCATTATTTTGTTCCCATTTATAATCATTATCTTCTAGCTTCTGACCATAAGGGACCCCCATTTACTAATCTTCTTCATACTCTATTTTTGTCCTCTGATCAAACTATTTCCCTCTTCTTGTTAAATTCTGAAATGCTTCCAATCTGCAGGATTGCTATGGCTCTGGCATTCCATAAGTCTCCTCCTTGGATCTAATACTATTCCTAATTCCTTTTATAAGACATATTTGAGCCACCTTTCCTCTTTTATTTTTGTGTCAGACAGGAATGAAAAATTATTGTAATTCATGCATGTGTTCTTTAAGTATGAACCATTGCCTGTCTACCATCAATCCCTTTAGCAAGCTTCCCCAATCTGCCTTTTCCAATTCGCTTCTTATACCCTCGTAGTTCCCTTTAGTTAGATTCAGGACTCTAGTTTCAGATTTGACTACTTCACTCTCCATTTAAGTGAAAAACTCAACATATTATGGTCACTCTTCCCCAAAGGGGCAAACTCTAGGAAGTCCTCCTCCACAATATCATTGCTAGTTTGGCTTGTTCAATCTGTATGTGAATTGAAGCTGCCAATGACTTCAGTACTGTCATTATTGAGTGCATCTCTGGTTTCTTGTTTAATGTTTTCTCTTACAATATATTATTACTATTTGGAACTTAGTGACAGCCCCAGCATTGTTTTATGGCCTTAGTGTTTCTTATCTCCACTTATACAGGTTTCACTTCATGATTTTCAAAGCCAATATCCTTCCTTATTGATATCCTTCTTTGTTAACAACACTACCCCAACCTCTTTCCCTTTTTGTCTGTCCTTCCTAAATAATGAATTACACTGGATGTTTAGTTCCATCCCTAATAACCCTGCAGCCATGTCTCTGTAATCACAGTTATATCATAGCCATTTATATCCATCTGCACTGTTAATTCATCTACCATATCATTAACGCCCCACGCATTAAGGCACAAAATCTTTAGGCATCCTTTTAACATTTTCTGTCATCAGTTAGGTCCCAATCAGCTGAGTTTAGAAGAGTCAGAGGCATCATAATTGAAACACATAAGATCCTGAGGGGACTTGCGTGGATGGATGTTGAAAGGATGTCTCCTCGTGTGGGAGAATCTAGAGCTAGGTGTCATAGTTTTAAAAATAAGGTCTCGTCTATTTAAAACATTATGAGGAAAATAAAATTCTCTCAGAGGGTTGGGTGTCTTTGGAATTGTCTTCCTCGAAAGGCAGGCATGCAGAATCTTTAAATATTTTTAAGGCAGAGATAGATAGATTCTTACATAGTAAAACAAAGATAGTTTCTTGTTTATGAAGAGGATGAGTCTTGGAGGTAAGCAGGAATTTGGAGTTGAGGTTAAAATCAGATCAGGCACAATCTTTTTGAATGACAGAAAAGGCTTGAAGGCTGAGTGGCCTACTCTTATTCATTGTTTGTAAATGTTATAACATTATATTATAATTTTATAGAAATATTAAAACAAAATAGCGCAGAAAATGCAGTTTACTTCCTGGTTGGGAGGTCTGACATAATTTTATTGCTTAGTCTGCAGTCCTAAAACATTTCCTAAGGCAATATGATGGTAAATGGAGAATTGTACCAGTCAGAAGCACTTAAAGGGAGTGTTACTCCGATCTTATATTAAAATCGAGGTGCGTCAGGCATGCAGGATAAATTCTGGGAGCAGCTGAACATAACACATGGTAAAAACACAAAGTATGTGCAAGACGTACTCCCTTCATAGGAATCCCACTGTTCTCTCACTATCAGATACACACGCCAGTACGGCATTTCCCATCCTACTTCACCAACACTATGTCAGTGATGATATCGGATAAAGAAATTTACTTTGGCCAATTTCTTTTTAAATGGAAAGTCACTCCTTGCTTCAGTGGGGGCAAGCAATGGCCTAGTGGTATTGTCACTGGGCTGTTAATCCAGAGATGTAATGGTCTGGGAGTCTAATGTCAGGTAATGCTCTAGGGACCCAGGGTTCAAATCCTACCACGGCAGATGTGCTGCTGAATTGAGTCCAATAAAAATCTGGAATTAAGAGTCTAATGATGACGATGAATCTATTGGTGATTGTCAGGAAAAAAGTCCATCTGGTTCACTAATGTCCTTTATAGGAGGAGACTGCCATCCTTACCTGATCTGGCCTAATGTGACTCCTGACCCACAGTAATGGCGACTCTTAAATTGCTCTCTGGACAATTAAGGATGGGCAACAAAGTCTGGCCTAGACAGTGATGCCTTCGTCCTGTGAATGAATTAAAAAGAAGTCAGTCTTTCAAAAAGTACTTAACTGAAATAGCCTTATCTTCCAGACAATTGCCGCAACTTAAAAGTAGACTAATGTTGGAATAACCATCAGGGGTAGTTCAGGAAACCCTGCCTCCTCACCTTATACCATACTCACAGAGAGTGATGCCCCTCAAGCTATCTATGACAATTGTCTCTTTCTAATGGAGCGAGGAGCCTATGGTCCTTTGTGGCTAATTACTTACCTTTTCTGAACTAATATGTGCAACAATAATTTTTTTTTGACAAGTTGAGATGCTGGATCTTTTCAAATGCTAGGACGGAAATTCTAGCTTTTAAAGAAAAATCTTTCAGTCTCTTTTCACTGAAAGAGGCTTGGGAACCATGACCTTTTCAGGTAATGAGACAGTTGCGTGAATTTGTGCTGCTGAAACTCACTATTTCGCATTAAATATGCTCACAATCTGGTGAGACGATAGATTGCAGAGCTCAGTGTTGATGTATTACACACAAAACAATATTTCCTTGGAGAGTCTGCACCCTTCTCTTTCTCACTTGGCACCTGACTGCGTGATTAAGTATGACTTTGTGTCCTTGGAGAAATGTAGTCTGAATTAACATTAACTACACAGGGCAATGAAGTCCAAATATTCTGTCTACTTGGGACACCTTCTTTATGTGCCATGGCACCCAAAGGCCACGCATAAACAATCTCAAATCAAAACAAAACAATTCAATTCAAATTCCCAGCGTCTGTACTTGTTTAAAACCTCTTACGTTGGTGTCTATTTTCCAGTGCTTATTCAAGACTCCAGACTCGAAATGTTAATTCTATTTATCTTGGGATGTCTGACTTGCTGAGTATTTCCAATATTTTCTGATCATGTTTATAATTTCCATCTTCTGCATTATTTTGACTTTTGTATTAATTGAATTGAGGGATCTTTTTAGGAAAATGTTTTTGGCACTCATTACTCCTGTATTGATAGGTATTTCTTAAACCCAACAAGGTTTGAACCATCCTTGAGAATATCACCAGGCCAGTGGCAGAGAATACTTGAACAAAATTGAATAGTTTGGATTAGAAACATTGAGGTACATTTCGAAGTATCAATTTTTGACTGCACACTGCTGAGAGAAGCCTTGCTCATTGACTACAAGCATCAAGGAATTGGGTAGCATTGACTGAAATGGTTAGTCCATAGTAGACCTGATTTACTGGGATGTAGAACTGCTAAATAAGACTCAGCTCACTGCTGGCTACTATTGAGTTATACAACTGGCCATTCAATAACACTGTTATGTCACAGCCAGATTTCCCACACTTAAATAGTCATAATAGGCCACAAAAAGTCATAATTTGGAAACTCCAGGCAAAAACTGACAGATTTCTTTGATGGCAAGTCTAATGGCAGTCTAGACTTGTGGTTCTGCTATGTCTATAAGCGACAAGTTAGCAGTGTGATGGAAGACTCTCCACTTTCCTGGATGAGTGCAGCTCCAACAACATTTAAGAAGCTCAAGTCCAGTTAGGACAAAGCAACTCATTTGATTGGTACCTCATCCACCACCTTAAATATTCACTTCTTCCACAACTGATATACAGTGACAGCAGTAGGTACCATCACAAGATGCACTGCAGCAACTCACCATGGTGGCACCTACATCCTGTGAATGAATTAAAAATCAACCCTGAGTTTTTGGCTTCAATCACCACCAGAGCAAGTTGTGAGGGCTTTACTCAATTACTTTTGTAACGAGAACTGACCATAGTCAGAAAAACCCAACATTGGCGGAGCATTTAATATTGGGGCTTGTCAAGGGCAGAATTAAAAACCCATTTTACATGACAGATACCTGAAGTTTTGAAAAGTGCTTGAGAGGCACTAGTTGAGATAATGAGAATGTTTCTAAAGGAATAGATAGATTTAGCCTAGTAGCCAAACAATAACACACTGGATATGTTAAAGCTAGCAATCCTATGTAACATAATCGCATAGGCATTAACAACCAGCCTGACCAAAATGGTCACTAATTGATCAAGATGCTGAGGAACTTTGTGTATTCTATTTCATTCCTTTAAGCTTTTCAAGAAAACAATCATACAGTAATAACATGTGTATTGCATATTCTATTGAAGTTTTTCATTTCATTTCATTAATGAGGACAATTCACAAGAAATACTGCTGTAAAGGGGAAATGGCCCATTTTATACTGCACGAGGAGGAGACTGCTGATTGGTTGGCAAGTGTATTTTAATTGGTCAAGGCATTGCAGTGAAGAATGCACCAGTCAGGTGATGAACAACAGTTAATGGCTGACCTTTATTTAAATTTAAATGATTCCTCATGGCATTGCTCTGAGAAATGAACCAGAGAATAGTTGTCACATGTTTTGATGAATTGAAACAGGTAAAATGTGGGTACGTTCCTTCTGTTGGCAAAGAACTGGCCAATGCGTATTAACACAAGCATTAATATAAGTGAGCTACCCAGCTGACAAGATCAAACTAGCTATCAGTGTTATTCTTAGCACATCTGGATTATTCAGTGAATGCTATACAATTGTCACATCACATCTGATGTGGGATACTGTTTCGAGTTTTGCAAAGACAGGCAGGTACGATATGGTCAGTTGAAGAGCCAAAGGGTTATATGTTCAACATGATCAGCCAGTCTTTGGGACATATAGCCTACATATCTAACATCACAGTTACAATGAAATTCATGTACCATGTTATTCATTTGTCAGTTAGTCAGAAGAAGGGTCTAGGCCCAAAACGTCAGCTTTCCTGCTCCTATGATGCTGCTTGGCCTGCTGTGTTCATCCAGCTCTACACCTTGTTATCTCACCTATTTGTAAAGTCAGATTGATGTCAGTATAAGAATTGTGCGCTCCATTTTAATGGAATTTCTCAAAATATGTGTGCACATTCTGATGCATTTGAAATTCTACAGTACAGTACACTCAGGAGGAGGCAACAGTGTAATTGTGAAAGCAGGAGCAGCACACCTAATCCTTTAAGCATTGCAGAAATTAAACAGTAAGGAGTCCAGAACCCATTTGTTGAGGGGTTCCTATATTTCCTGATGACTAGAGTATTTACAGTGCAATCTCTGTCCATTTACGCTACAGAATTACAAACAGGTCCCACAGATCTTAATCAGAACTAGTAAGAACTGCCGATACTGGAGTCAGAGATAACACAGTGTGGAGCTGGAGGAACACAGCAGGCCAGGAAATATCAGAGGAGTAGAAAAGTCGACGTTTGGGTTGGGACCCTTCTTCAGAAACCCGAAACATCAACGTCCCTGCTCCTCTGATGCTGCCTGGCCTGCTGTGTTCCTCCAGCTCCACACTGCGTTATCACCCACAGATCTTAATTCTCCAATTTCAAATTGAAACAGCCTTTTGCTTTAAACATGCAGAAGTCCTATTTGCTCAATGAACCCAATGGAGACAAGAATCAGGAGAGATATTTAATAGGTGGTTGAATTAATACCATCCATCTTCAACTAAGACCAAAGTCAAAATAACCCCCAACATCTCTGAAGTTAACTCTTATTGTGTATTTGTCGTGGGACTCAACATCCTTTCATATTATTCGTAACATTCATCAGTAAGTATAGTGCATTTAGGTCCATCACTAATGACTGAGTAGCTGTGGTGAAAGAAAGAACGTTACTCAAATATACAATAACAGAAGGACTGGATAAAGCAAAGCAACATAAAGAATTTACATTTTTTATAATAAATTTCAGCTCTGCTCATATAAATGTAGAACATTTACTGTTGCTGTTTAACTCAAAGTTATTCATTGAGTTGGCAAATTGGCCAGTACATACAAAACACTCAGACTAACAGACTCCATTCATCAGCTAGAACATAATTCAGGACCTTTGCTGTTTTTACACAAAACATTACTCATCTGGGAGAAATAAATATGCAACCCAACACACAAGATTTTCTGTAAATTCAGAGTATCTGGAGTGTTAGGTCATTATGCTTGCAAGTGCAATTTCCATCTTCCTCGGACCTCATCCAGTCATAAATCTGTTGTTTCAGTCATCTAAAACATGCCATACTGTTTTAATAGATTTGTACTCATATAAAACACTACTACTAGCCATTCATTAATCTGTAATGGCAGTTTCTAAGGTTACCCATTAAATGCCTGGTTTTAATATACTTGTATCTGTACAATATCAAAGGTCAAATAATAACAAAAAAAAACCTGCTCACATTTTAAAAGGACCATATTTAATATGGAATTTCTTTGCTGCCATTTGGGGCATAAATGTACACTTGCATTTTGCAAATACACAGCATCTTCAAGGAGAAAGATCCTTGCTGTTCCTTTCGTAACTTAAAGACTTAGCCTTGATAGAAAATATGCAACTTACATTGGGAAAAAAATGGTATTTATTTATAAATTAGAATGTTTACCTGGTTAGTAGATTAAATCATGACAGTGCAGTGTAAAAAATACAATGATAGGTATATAATTCTTCAATGACTTAGTTTGCATAGAACTGCTAACTACTGTTAGCATCCTCTGCCAATAAGCTCTCAACATCTATGTAGCTTTCCTCCAACTGTTATTTTAGTTGGAGTGTGAGGCCATTAAAATAAATGGGTAAATTGCTTCACTGACAGAGTGCAACAGAATAATGCGATACAAATGCGAACAGGAGCTCCTGTGCTCTTATCATCAACTCTAACTTCCCAGCTAGGGTTTTTGATTCTGATTTTGATGTGGAGGAGAAAATTTGACAGCCTGAATAGTTGGATTCTAACATTTTCTCGTTGTTCACAACGCAAGTGTGAGGTGCCTTGAACATCCACACTGTCCATTATGGTTTGTTGTCCTGAAAAAATTTCACTGCTCACCAGCAGAGGGTGCTGCATGCAAATTTCCTGAGGAAATTAATTTGCGTATGAAGCGGAGTTAGACCACAAAATCATATGACATAACTGCAAAAATGGGCTATTCAGTTCATCGAGTCTGCTCCATCATTCATTGAGTTGAATGTAATCTATATTAATGACTTGCACATAGGAATAGAATATACTATAGCCAAATTTGCAGATGCCACTAAAATAAGGTGGGAAAGTAAGTTGCAGTGAAGAGAAAAGAGATGGATAGGTTAGGTGAATGGGCCAAAATTTGGCAGATGGAATTTAGTGTGGATGAGCGTGAAGTTATCCATCGTGGTTGGAAGAATAATAAAGTAACTTATTATCTAAATGGAGAAAATCTTCAAAATGCTTTGGTGCAGAGGGATCTGGGAGCCCTTGTGCATTAGTTGCAGAACACAGCAGGTAATAGAGAGGACAAATAGAATTTTGGCAATTATTACTGAAGGAATGGTGTATAAAAGTAGGGAAATGTTGTTGCACTTATAGTGGACATTGATGAGACCGTATCTGGAGTATTGCATGTAATTTTGGTCCCCTCGCTTTAGGAAGGACGTAATTGCATTGAAGACAGTTCAGAAAATGTTCACCAATTTTAATTCCAGGAGTGAAAGTCTGCTCTTACAAGGAGAAATTGAACAGGTTAAGCCTATACTTGCTAGAGTTGAGAAGCACAAGGAGATTTAATTGAGATATATATCGTGGCGCAGTCTAGATCGAGAGGTCATTGATTTATGCTAGCGGGTGGCAGACTTAAAACAGAGATGAGGAAGAATTAGTTCTCTCGTGAATCTGTGGTCGATAATAAATGAATTTAAGGAGAGGGTGGACAGATTTTTAATTAACAGTAGGTTAAAGGGTTATGGAGAGTGAGCAGGAAAGTGGTGCTGAGGGCAAGGTGGGATCAGCCATGATTGTATTAAATAAGGGGCTGAACTGCTTATTCCTGCACCAAGTTTTTATGTTCTTGTGTTTTTATATTCTTATGTTTTTATAATAAACCTTAACTTCACATATCTGTCTTTTACACATAACCCTTTATTTCTTTATTAATTAAAAATCTATTTTATATATCTGAATATATTTAAAGACACAGGCCTCAACAATCCTCTGCAGTAAAGCATTCCACAGATTCACCACACTCCAAGAGAAGAAATTCCTCCTCATCTCTGTCATAATTGGGTGATCCCTTACATTGACTTTATGAACTCTAATCTTAGACTCTCCCATGAAGACCACTAACCTCTCTACCCCTGTCAAGCTCTCTAAGAATCTTTGTTTCAGTACGGTTACAACTTATTTGTCTAAAGTCCAATGAGTACAGTTCCAAATCTCTCAAACTCTCATTAAAACAAAAAATCCCTTTATACCCAGAATCAACCTAGTGAACATTCTGTTGACTGCCTCCAATACCACTATGTTAGATAAGGGGAACAAAACTGTTCACAATGTTCTAGCAGTGGTCTAACTAGTGCATTGTATAATTTTCATAAGACGTCCCTATTTTTATATTCTGTTACTTTTGAAATAAATGTCAACATTCCACTTGCCTTCTACCTTGCTGCTGAACTTCAGTGCTAGCCTTTCATGAATAATACAGGAACATCCAAATCCTTCTGTGCTGCAGCTCGCTACAGGCTTTCTCCATTTAAATAATGTACAGCTCCTCTGCTCTGCCTACCAAAATACATAACCTCATAATTTCCTGCATTATGCTACGTTTTTGCCCAGTCACTTAATCTGCCCATATCTCTTTGCAGGCTCTTTGTAGCATCCTCACCATTTGCCTTCTCTTACTTTTGCATCATCTATAAACTCAGTGACAATACATTTACTTCCATCATCCAAGTCATTAATATATATTGTAAATAATTGTGACTCCAGCACTGATCCCTATGTTTGCCATCTTGTCTCAAATCTCCATTTTCGACTTGGTCATTTCTCTACCTGTGCGAAGATATTGACCTATTTTGCCTTCCAAATTACATGCTGAAATTCTATACTAGCTTTTTGTGTTTTATGCATAAGGACTCCCAAAATCCATATGTGCTGCAGCCTTCTGAATTCTTAGGCGCTTATCTTAGTAAGTAGCAAATTTGTGAACATATTAAGCATATTTTGAAAAACCAAAAAAAATGTATTACATCCCCTACTTCCCCTTTATCTATCCTGTCTGCTACCTTGTTTATAATAAATTTGTCAGGCATGATTTCCCCTTTATGAAGCAGTGTTGGCTCTACTTGATCATATTATGTGTTTCTAAATGCTCTACTATTTCATCTTTTATATAGACTCAAACATTTTCCCCAATAGCAGATGTTAAAAAAAATTGGCTTACAGTTACCTGTTTTTTTGCCTCCTTCCCTTTTTGAATAAGTGTTACATTAACAGTTTCACAATTTCTGGGACTTTTCTAGAATATAGATTACTACCAATGCATCTGCTATCTCTGTAGCTACTATCATGCTATCAAAGACTGTTGAACTTTCAACTTTATTCCTTTACTTTCTGGTTTATATTAGGAAGGACTTTAATGTTAACTATTACCTTATTCCTTTATTTCTCTACTTATTATAGGAAGGTAATGCTTAACTTGTTGAACTTTGTTTCTTTTACTACTTTGTACATATTATTTTTGTATCTAAAATGGTGCAGTGTGTGGCAACATTATACACTTTTCACTGTACTGATGTACTTCTGTACTTGCGTACACATGGCAATATAATCTAAATCTAAATTACCAGTGTAGCTCACTGAAAATCAAGTCCAATTCAAAATGGTCACAAAATTAAATATTTTATGAAAGTACACAAAATTTCCTAACATACCAGACCTTGGCTGACAGAAAGCATGGATCTGGTTTCTGCACTGAACAGGAATTGCTCTTTATTACAAATAAATAGATTCTAGCTACAAGTAAATAATTATCAACTACTGACATTCAACTCACTGAGTTAAATTACACATTCCATTGCAGATAGAATTAAGACACATCTTACAAATTGGCTCAGCTGTTTGTTCAGCAAATAAGTAATCAAACTGCATCACAGAGTCCTTTCAAACTCTGTCTTCCTTATCATGCATTTCAGTTCCTCTCCTTAGAGGATGTAGTCTGACTTTGAGCTAACAGTGACATACAACCAATCCAAGATCATGGCTAGGTTTTTCCCCAGTAATGGCACTTGTTTTCAGAACATCCTCATTTTGGCCTTAATTGCATTGATCCAATAATGTTATGTACAAGCAACAGAGAAAGTTGCTGATGCTGTCTTTTCTTACTTTCAGCTCCTGGATCTAGGCTGTGGCATCTTCAGCATGCCTGTCCTGCACCCCTGAATTTATTTGTTAATAGATTCAAATTAACAGACATCATGCATGGACTTTATTGTCTCTTCAAGTCTGAACTGCTCCCCCATTATTGATCAATTAACAAATTATCAATCACAACATATTTCCCTTCGGGCTTAATTACTTGTTATTCTAACAGATTCAGCTGTTCTCATTTAACATTTTTTTCAGTATATAAACAATTCTTTAAAGAAATCTATTGAAAATATAAAGAAAGTAAATAATTACTTCCTTCACATTGTATGTCTTGCATTTTAATACAATTCACTTTCAATATTTGTTCTCCTTTATTTAAAAATAATCAGTTACAAAATTATTCAGACAAATAGTTTTCCGTGTTCTTATAATATACCCCTGTCTGAGGGTTTCTAATAATTTTTACGGCAAATACTTCTCTTTGTAGGACAATCTGACAATTGGTGACTCGCATCAACCCATTTTATTTTACAATTACCTTTTCTTTCCAACATTTCCTCAATTACCAAGGTCAATTCTCAACCTGTTCTCTACAACACACTTAGTCAATTGTACATTGTCCCATAGAGAACAATTATTCAAATAACATTCTATGGGCATTTTTCTTTCTCAGGTTGCATCTTGTATGGAACTTTCCTCAAAAAATTAGTCAAGTTCACCCCTATATGTATTGCTTCCACTCATGCCACTTTTTCAACTTTTAGTTACTCCCTTTATTTTCTTAGCTTCCTAGGCTAATGCACAACTTTCGCTTTTCTTTCTCATCAAGAATATGATAAACTTGAAATATTAATTTTGCTTCTCTCTCTACATATGCTGTCAGACCTGGTGAGTTTCTCTACCATTTTCTGTTTTAATTTTGGACTTACAGCATCTGTAGTATTTTTGCTTTTACTCCCTTTCTGTGTCACAAGCTTCCATAGATGATTTCAAAAAGATTTCCTTTCAAAATGCAGCTTTTATATCAATTGATACACATTTCCCAGAATATGTTGCTAAAAGATGTAAGAAAATCTTCACAATTATTTTTCTAATACTTGATCAACAAGTTTCTCATTAAATCCAAATCCATTAGTCAAGCTTTACCTTTATATGTACCATTATGAAACACTTTTTCCACTCATATCCTACCTTGCAACGCAGTGTAAACATCAAACTCTGTCCTGCTTTTCATTTCTTTTCATTTAGCAATCTTCAGCAACTTATCTTCTAATTTACTTGTAGCTTCCAGAACTTCATGATCGTATTTCTGGTATTCCTAGCCTCTTTCATTATTCATGTTCTTGTCCGACCATGACGTCTACTGACCCTTCTATCGTGTTCTGGGCTAGCGCGACAAAATCTTGTTCTTCCATGATCCATGGTGAAGTTTGTGATTTTTCCCAAAACCATGTTAATTTTCAGCTCTATTTTCAAAATGCATACTGCAATTTTTGGCCTTTCACATTTTTTTACTTCATTTTGCCAATCCATGCACTTTGCCTCCTGGCTGCCTTCCTACATATTTCACCGATTTTTGTAATTGAGAGTTATTTTCCCTGCTCACCCTGTAATTTACTCACCTCTTCTGACACCCATTTTACTTCTGTGTTAACTTTTGGTAGTCATTCATAAGGATAAATAGGCTGGTTATACGCATAGTTGTCAACTTGTCCATGCTCATCCCTTCATTTACGATAATTTGCTCCTCATAACTGTCCAACATGTCTGTATGCCAAGTACATGGAGCTTCACTTTAGGTCCCAATTCTGTAAATGTATAATCGGTGCCAATTAACTTTGAGGAATGCACACAAACAACCTGATTGCCATGTTGCAAAATTACTGTTTTTCCATCATTACATATAATTTTATCAAGAACTTTCCACTCTTTCTGGCCCTCTCTTTCACAATATATCATGTCTTCGGATCAAAGTTTATTTTCAATGGCATTATACAATGGCAAAGGACTCACTGAATTTTCTCTGTAAGCCCAGCTGTAATGAATACCCTTCCTCATAAATGCAGGATGTTTACAAGCTCAGAAAAATTATGTTCTATGTTCTATATGTCCTATATGTTCTATCTATGTCCTATGTTCTACGTTGTGCCCCTACCCCTGGACCAGGAAGCCCAGGTTCAAGTCTCATCTGCTCCAGAGGTGCGTAATAAAATCTCTGAACAG
Organism: Ginglymostoma cirratum; assembly: GCA_024137785.1. Classification (NCBI taxonomy): domain Eukaryota; kingdom Metazoa; phylum Chordata; class Chondrichthyes; order Orectolobiformes; family Ginglymostomatidae; genus Ginglymostoma; species Ginglymostoma cirratum. The sequence continues at coordinate 80,880,612 of JAHRHZ010000144.1, forward strand.
ATTGATTAGTAAAATAGGTTAATAAACGAAATAAAAGTCCAACAGTTCTTTCATCTGATCCAAGCTGTTTACCTAGCTAGACATCTATGAGACAATTAACAATAGTCACCCATATCCCTTCTAAACTTAATCACTTGTTAAATTGACATCAAAAATTTCCATTAAGTCTTGATGGCTCTGTATCCTTTTCAAATGTTTCGACCAGAAGATTTGATTCTGAATCCCAATTCTCCGTTTCTGAGTTAATTTCCTCAGAAACAGGGAGAGACAATTTGCTTTCACAGTTTCCCACTACAATAGAATTAGGGTCTGTCTCAACAGCTACAAGGTTTCCTCACAGGTTCCATCATAATATGACGAGACTTTAAAACTGGTGGAGGTCAGGCCAGACCACTGTCAATGAGAAAAAGTTGTGGAAAGAAAGAAGTTGAGTTGAGAAAATGGAAATCAGTAATGTTTGAAGGGCTCTTTGAAGCAATGAAGTTGGTCATTCACATCAGAATCAGTTGTTTTCAGGACACCTGAAGCTCAATCTATCTTTTCTGGAGTCTAATGGTAGTGTAAAGGGAGGAAATTCTCATCTCATTACGAGAAGAATAGAGTTCTACAGCCAACGAGTCCATACGGTTTGGGAGAGCAGATGATCATAGTTGTCAAAAGGATCCTTCCTGCACATTAATGGTTCCTGAGCCATTCAATACATTCCATGTAGAATAAGACAAGTGAAACAAAGGCATAACTACTGTAGCAGTGAAAAAAATCCAGGACATAGGTAGGGATCATCTCTCCTGCACTCATACTATAAACACCTCACCTTCCTGTAACATCGCTCCCATTGCCCCTGTCCAAAACGTTGGCAATGTATTTTTTCTCAGTGATCTTCCTGCTACATGTCAGGGAGAACAGGAAGCCAGTAAGACCTCACTGCCTCTTACTTATGGTAATTGCAAGAAAATGGATTCAACAAATAAATCTGACATCCATCCTCAGGTTGCTTTATGAAACCATCTTGTTTGTATGAAGGTTATGAGAAGAGAAAGTGTTAGCTGCCATCAACTTACATCACACTATTGCAATGAGTTCCATTCCCAAATCCCATTTGTTTATGAAAACGGCTGTTCTTCTGCACTTTTATAGTTGGCTTGCTCTCCCACATTGTTTTTCTCATCTTAACTAACTTGTTCATTGCAGCTGCAAAATATGACACTTTAACCTTTTAAAAAGATCTCTACATTAATTCAAGTAACAGCACTTATAGTTGCACGCAAATAAAAGACAACTCCGATGTAGGACAAAACAGGATTTCATTTACAATTTTGTAGAAATAAGGAAATATATAGTATTAAGACTATGAGACATAAGAGCAGAAGTAGGTTATTTGGCCAATCAAGTCTGCTCCACCATTCAATGAAATCATAGCTAATCTGATAATGATGCACTCCACTTTCCTGCCTTATTGCCACAAGCCTTGATTCCCTTATTGATTAAAATCTGTCTATCTCAGCCTTGAATACACTGAATGACTTATCCTCCATAGCCATCTGCTGTAAATAATTCTGCAGATTCATAACCCATTATCTCTGCTTTAAATGTTCAATTCCTTACTCTGAGATTATGTCCTCTGGTCCTACACTCTCTCATAAGAGGAAAGAACCTCTCATCATCAAAATTAAGCTTTTGCAATTATTTTAGCTGTGAAGATGAAGACCTGTCTCAGACTCAGACTGAAAACTGTGATGGGTCTGAGCTTACTACAAATTTAGTCAACATTGTTGATGATCCGAACTGAATGAAATATTTGGCAGGAATATTGTGCAGATCTGAAATCCATTCAGAGCTTCATTAACATATAACACAGCAGCATATGTCTATCACTCAGTAAAGTAACTTGAAGATACAAAAAAAATTATACGGAATACGATGATCATTTGATGCCTCAAACCTACTCTGCCAATTCATAATATTGTGGCTGATCTGACTGTAAATTAAAATATGGCTTTGGGGGAAACGTCCTCTCAGTGTCTTCTCTAATAAGGCTCCTCAGAAACTTCTTTGTTTCAATTATGTCACGTCTCATTGTTCTAAATTCTAAAAAATAAAAAAAAAGGCAGAGCACAGCAGGCCAGGCAGCATCACAGGAGCAGGAAAGTTGATGTTTTGGGTTGGGACCCTTCTTCAGAAATGTGGGAAGGTGAAAGGAGCTCAGAAATAAATAGGGAGAAGAGGAGTGAGGCTGGGGAAGGTAGGTGGGATGGTGATAGGTGAATGCAGGTAGGCAGTGGTGGGGATTAGTCAGTGAGGTTGGAGCAGTGGATAGGTGGGAGAGAAGATGGACGGGTTGTATCAGGTTGTGTCAGGTCAAGGAGGCAGAGATGAGAGGGAGGGTTGGTCTTGGGATGAGGACAGGGGTGGGGAGATTTTGAAACTGGTAAAGTCCACATTGAGACCATTGTGTTGTAGGCTCCCAAGGTGGAATATGAGGTGCTGCTCCTCCAGTCTTTGGGTGGCATCATTGTGACACCAGAGGAGGCCCAGGATGGACATGTTGCCTAGGAAGTGGGAGGGGGAGTTGAAGTGGTTCACAACTGGAAGGCGTTGTCATTTGCTGCGAATCGAGCACAGGTGCTCTAAAAAGCGGTCCCTGAGCCTCCGCTGGTCTTACCGAAGTAGAGGAGGCCACATCGGGAGCAGCAGACCACATTGGCAGATGTACAGCTGAACCTCTGTCTGACATGGAAAGTTTTTTGGTTCCTAGAATGGAGGTGTTGGGGGAGGTGTAGGGGCAGGTGTAGCACTTCCTGAGGTTGCAGGGAAAGGTGCCGGGGGTGGTGGGGTTAGTGGGGAGTGTGGAGCGTGGAGCAGACAAGGGAATCGCGGAGAGAATGGTCCCCATGGAAGGCAGATGGGGGTGGGGAGGGAAATATATCCTTGGTTGTGGGGTCAGATGACAGGTGGCAGAAGTGGCAGAGAATGATACTTTGAATCCGGAGGTTAGTGGGGTGTTATGTGAGGACAAGGGGGATTCTGTCTTTGTTTTTGTTGCGGGCAGGGGTTGTGAGCGCAGAGGTGTGGGAAACGCAAGAGATGCGGTTGAACCCTTTTTGACCACTGAAGGGGGTTAATTGTGGTCCTTGAAATAAAAGGACATCTGGGATGTTCGGGAGTGGAACACCCCATCTTGAGAGCAGACGCGGCAGAGGCAGATGAGTTGGGAGTAGGGGTTTGGGAGTGGAACCTTTCCACAGGTTGAATGTATTGCTGTAAGTCTGGAGTCACATGTAGATCAGAATGGGTAGGGACAGCAAACAACAAATTTTGGTGTGTTATTAAAACAATTGAAATGAATATATGAATAAGGAGCAGGAGCAGAACATATAGAACAAAGAACATAGAACATTATAGCGCAGTACGGGCCCCTTGGCCCTCGATGTTGCGCCGACCTGTGAAATCAATCTGAAGCCCATCTAACCTACACTATTCCCTTATCATCCATATGTTTATCCAATGACCATTTAAATGCCCTTAAAGTTGGCGAGTCTATAACTGCTGCAGGCAAGGCATTTCATGCCCTTACTACTCTCTGAGTAAAGAACCTACCTCTGACATCTGACCTATATCTATCACCCCTCAATTTAAAGCTATGTCCCCTCGTGCTAGCCGTCACCATCCGAGGAAAACCTCTCAAACCTTCTCTGCCATTTAATGAGATGATGGCTGATCTACTTATAACCTCAAATCTGGTAGTGCCCCTATCTCAGGTCAGAATTTTTGTTTTATTCATTCATGGGTTATGGACATTGTTGGCAAGGCTAATATTTATCGCCGAAGCCAATTTACAGTAGAGAAGTGATGGTGTTTTGAATTTTAGCAATCTTTGAGGGGACACCTACAATGGAGTTAGGCTGGAAATTCCAGGATTTTGAACCAATGGTTGATAGATCATAGAATCCTTACAGCGTGGAAGCAGGCCATTTGGCCCACCAAGTCCATACGGACCCTCTGAAGAACATCCCACCTACACCTACCCCATCCCTGTAACCCTGCATTTCCCAGGGTACAAGTGTGCTGTATCATATCAAGCTTCTTGAGTGTTGTCTATCCAGACAAGTGAGGAGTATTTCATCACAGTCCTGACTTGTGCATGATACATAGTAGATTGGCACTGCAGAGAGAAGAGGTGAGTTATTCTACACAGAATTTCTAGCCTCTGACCTGCTCTTGAAGACATAGTATTTATGTCAGTGGGACAGTTCAGTTTCTTGTCAATGGGAACCCCCAGGACGTTGATAATGGGGGGTGGGGAGGGGTTGGGGGGCGGTGTTCAGTGATGGTCATGCCATTGAATGTCAAGGGGTAAAGGTTAAATTCTCTCTTGTTTGAGATGGCCATTGTTTGGCACTTATGTGCTGTGAACAAAATTCGCCAATTATCAGACTAAGCCTGGATCTCGTCCAGGTTTTGCTGGCAATGTTCCTTCTGTGGGGCCATGGAGCTGGTGGGAAACTCCACACACATTGATTGCTGTGCCAATGAATAGCTTCTGCTTTTGGGAAGCTGCTGGCAATCACAGATCTCAGAGATCTGCTCAGCAGCAAATAAAATTTCAGGAACATTGTTTGCAGAATATGGAAAGTTCAAGTTGAAGGTCCAAAGGTCCAGGCTCATGGATGTGTGTCATAACATGTCTGACTAGGCTGATAAGAAATAGTGCAATGATAGAGGGTTAGAGGTAATAGGTACTGCAGATGCTGGAGAATCCGAGATAACAAGGTGTGGAGCTGGATGAACACAGCAGGCCAAGCAGCATCATAGGAGCAGGAAAGCTCGACGTTTCGGGCCTAGACCCTTCATCAGGATAGAGGGTTAGCATTGATTTTTGATTACACAATTATTTGAAGGTTTCCTTGTTCAGGGTCTTGTAATAGTGACCCTACCTTCCTGTGAGATTGTCTGCCTTTAAGTTACATGTCACAGAGGTGTGTCACAACACGTTTGACCAGGTTAATTTGATAAAAAAAATTTTCTTTCACCCTTGTCTTACGTTTCCACCATCCTACAGCCTGAACTTTTTAAATCTGTTCTCCCCAACTGCATGGGAAATGCACCAGGACAATTTCTTTACAATGCTGTTCTCCAAAGGGATTTTGGTACTAAACATTTGCAAAACAGTATTCCAAAATGATTGTTGTTCCAATTACAATATGTCCTTATCTTAAAAACATGTATAATCAGATGAAATAAAACATATTGTTCTTGACCTCAACGTCTGGGAAAGGCCCAGTCCTCTGAAACAAAGCATATTCTCTTGAGACTCTGAATTTTGGTCCATGTTAGTAATGTAAACAGAGCTTGGTAAGATGACAGCAGTAGCAGGAAACAAATTGCTGTAACGTCAGGAGTATTAATTCTGGTCATATGCTAGTCCCATTTTTCAGATGCTCCACTGTAGAAATTATTCCCTCTCAAAAAAGGCGATTAGATGCTTGTAGATCTGGCAGGGGCATCATCCAGGATAATAACTTGTATTTATATAATGGGCTTTAAGAGATGGAAATCAGATACAAACGTAAGTTTAAAATTTGTGCTGAACCAAAAAATGGGATATTGGGATAGACGGCCAAAAGTGTGGTCAATGAGGTTTTTTTTCTAGTGAGTTCTCACTTGAGGTTTTGAGAGATAGTTGGCATTTAGGGAAGGAATTCCAGACTATTAAACATGAAAGAGTTAGTTCACAAGGAGATAGGGATAGACAAGAGACCAGAATCAGAGGAAGGTGGGGAGTAAAGTTGGAGGGGTAGGGAGATGAATTGGCCACTTAAGGATTGAAATGCAAGTATCATGCTTTTAAATGAAATGTTGGAGCAGTGGTAGTCAATATTGCACAGCAAGAAGATTAGTGATTGGGACTTGAGGCTGGAAGGGATAGCAGAGTTTAAATGAGCTGACGATAATGGAGCCTAGAACAAGGGTGGCCCCGAGAATGTGGAAATATGCAAGTCTGGAGTTTGCAAAAGCATTGATGACAGTTTTAGCAACAGACGTGCTGAGATGGGTAACGTCATGGAAAACTTTGTAATAAGTATGGTGCCAGGTAGTTTCCCCAGAGTCAGGTAAGATTCTGAGGTTGAGAATAGCCTACTTCAGCCTGGAACAGTGGCTGGGTGGCTGATAACGTAAATCTTAGAATTTTAGGTGTTGTGCTGGATGCCAGGGATGTTGCCTTTGGTTTTCCCACTGTTTCATTTTTAATATTAATTCATATGATGTGAATATTACCTTTCAGGCTGATATTTATTTTCCACCCCTTATTGCCCAGGAGAAGCTGGTGGTGAGTTTCCTTCTTGAATCTTTGCAGTACCTGAAGTTCAGCAACACCCAGAGCTCTGTTGGGAAGGAGGTTCCAAGATTTTGACCCAGCAACAGTGAAGGAATAGCAATATCGCTCCAAGTGAAGATAGTGTGAGGCTTTGAGGGGAACTTGCAGATGGAGGTATTGCTATGCATCTGCTGCCTGAACCGCACCATCGGATAGAGGTTGCACATTTGGGACATGCTGCCTAAGGAGCCTTGATAAATTTCTGTTGTACATCTGCATCTAAATGGCCCATATAGCTGCAACTATGCATTGATGGTGGAAGGAATGAATGTTAAAAATGGCACTTGATATTAGGGCTGTTTTATCCTTGATAGTGTTAAGGGTCTTCAGTGTTGTTGGAGATGCATTCATCCAAGCAAGTGAGGAGATTCCATCACACTCCTGATCTGTACTTTGTCACTGATGGACTAATTTGGAGGAGTGAGGAGGTGACTTACTACAGAATTCCTAGTCACAGACTTGTCCTTATTTGTATAGCTAATCCAGTTCAGTTTCTGGTCACTGGTAACCCCATTGGTTGAAGTTATGGGGTAGAATGTTGATAGTGGGGGATTCAGCAGTTGTCATGTTATTGAATGCCAAGGAGTGATAGTTGGATTTTCTCTTGTTGTAGACGATCATAGCCTGGCACATGAGTGGCATAAATGTTACTTGCCACTTGTCAGGCCAAGCATGGACATTCTCCAGGTCTTGTTGCATTTGGACATGGACTGATTCAGTATTTCATAGATTTCATAGAATCATAAAATCCCTATAGTGTGGAAACAGGCCCTTTGGCCCAACAAGTCCACACCGAACCTCGGAGCATCCCATGCAGACCCACCCCCCCAACAACCCACCTACCCCTCACCTCCCTTAATGAGACACAAATAATACTGTACATTGTGCCATGGACAAAGATTCCTGCTTCTGATCTTATGATGGAGAGAAGGTCATTGATGAAGCAGCTGAAGATGGTTAGGCTTAGGATACTACCTTGAGGAATTCCTACAGAGACGTCCTGGAGCTGAGGTAATAAATCTCCCACAACAACAAACAATTTCCTCTGTGTCAGGTATGACTTCAACAAGTGGAAAATTTTCCTTCTGATTCCCATTGATGTTGGTTCTGCTACAGCCCCTAGATGCTGCACTTGGTCAAGGGCAGTCACTGTCACTTCCCTTATTGATGTCAGCTCTTTTGTTTGTATTTGGTTCAAGGCTGTAATGACGTCAGGGTCTCGATGAGCCAAACTGAAACCAAACTAAAGTTTTTAGTATTGAATAAGTGCAGCTTGATAGAACTGCCAATGACTCCTTCCATCAATTTGCTGATAATTTAGAATAGACTGATGGAACAGTAACTGTCTGGGTTAGATTTGTCCTAGTTTTTATGTACAGAACATGCCCAGGAAATATTCCGCATTGTCAGGTAAATGCCAGTCTTGGAGAAGTACTGGAACAACTTGGCCAGAGATGAGGCAAGTTCTGCAGCACTGGTTGTAAGAAATATTGCTGAAATATTGTCAGGGCCCAAAGCCTTTGCAGTATCTCATGCCTTGGAGGGATATGGGCCATGAGCAGGCAAGTGGGACTGTTTTAGTTTGGGAAATTGGTCAGCATAGACTGATTGAACTGAAGGGACTGTTTCTGTGCTGTATGACTCTATAATTCTATTAGTCATTGTGGTGGATGATCTGACCACATCAGATAGGCAAGAGTGAAACAACAGCTATAACAGTCAAACTGAGATGGAAAAATGAGTAGAAACTGAAGAGGACAGATTGATTACCCATGTGAAAGATGGCAGAGGGGAAATGAAGACTGAGGATAGAGAATGCATTAAGGCTGACACAGTTACCACTTTAACAAGCATGGGGCTGGATGAGCACAGCAGGTCAAGCAGCATCATAGGAGCAGGAAAACTTGACGTTTCGAGCCTAAACCCTTCATCAGAAAATCATTTTCTGATGAAGGGTCTAGGCCCGAAACGTCAAGTTTTCCTGCTCCTATGATGCTGCTTTACCTGCTGTGCTCATCCAGCCCCACACCTTGTTATCTCGGATTCTCCAGCATCTGCAGTACCTTTTATCACAGTTACCGCTTTAAATTGGTTTGGCATCATTCTGAGGTGAAGGGTATACAAGAAACATGTTTGGAAAGATTTGAACAGGAAGTTGTGGGAGATAGCAGCACGTGCACAGAAATAAATAGTGACAACTCTTTCAAGAACATTGTAAAGGAAAAGCTTAAAATATCTAGGGAGCGGGCAATAACAAAAGGCTGTGGATTGTTTGCTTTTCTTGCCCAAAAGTCAAAAAGAAAGACTTCAGAATATATATGCCAGATGTTACTGTGACTATTGTCAACTTGCTACTGTTCAGGCCTGTAATATGAAACAAATTTGGAGCCACAGTGAACTGTGTTTCCAAATATTGAGTGGGATGATGGTGTTTTGATAAAGAAGGAGACACAATAAAAAGTGCTATTCCACAATTGGGCCATGAAAGAGAGTTGGGAGGGCAGGTTTTGTTTTGCTGATCATATCAAAAGCAGCAGGTTGATAGTTTGCTGAATAAGTGGAATCAGGGAGGCCCTGTGAGATATTAAAGTGAAATAAGGCAAAGATACAAATCAGGGTAAGACTGTGTGAGGGAACAGAAAAGGTTTGGTGTTATAGACTGCCCTGAAGTATAATGAATGTAAGCTCTTAAATATTCATTGAACAATTCAGTTCCTGGAATTCTCATTTGAAAGAAAACACCTTTAAATGAGCTAGGATGCTGTTTTTAAACAGTGTCTGAAGTCAACCGACCTGCAAACATGGCCAAGTTTCTAAAAAAATAATCTGATATGGATTAACAGGAGTTCCTGGGCAGAAATTCACACTTGGCTTTGAATTGTTTAGAAATAAACCTAAGGTAATAACGACTTTGTTTGCAGAAACTTCCAAACACAAAATATGTGTGACAATACCCAGTATGCTGTAAAGGCCACATTATTAAAGCTTTTCCTCTTGCAATCGTCAGGATAGTTTTGAACTACCAATGTAAAGGGGAAACAACATTTTAAACTGAATAAGAAATCACTACTGCTTGATTGGCAAGTCCCGAAAACTGGGGAATTGTATCAAACCGGGGAGATTTTCAAGATAACAAGGTATGGAGCTGGATGAACACAGCAGGCCGAGCAGCATCATAGGAGCAGGAAAGCTTCGCGTTTTGGGCCTAGACCCTTCATCAGAAATTCTCTTTGACTGTTTGCAACAGGAATGTTGCTGACTGTACCCAGTAAGTGTAAAACCCCAGCACAGTGTGACATGAAATGTGATTCTGCTATTGGACAGTGTTTACTAAATAATCCTGAATATGTTAAGAATTTATCTGACAACCAATTTCAAAATCTAAGTCAGGCAGTGTGGTTCACTGGGACCTACATATCTTATTACACATAGCATATAGTAGGTGACAACCATTCCCTAATGTACTTCTCAAGGCAATGCTTTGAACAATCAAATTTAATCTGCCTGGTTTAAATTTCAAAAAGGATCACAATCATCATCTAGCCAATGTACTTTCCATGATAATGCCTCTACTTGTCAGAGTAGATGATGGTTTAATGGTATTATTGCTTAGACTGTTAATCCAGAGACACTGGTGATGTTCTGAGGACCTAGTTTCAAATCCCAACACTGCAGATGATGGAAATAAAAATCTGGAATGATGCCCATGAATTCATTGCTGATTGTTGGAAACATCCATCTGGTTCACTAATGTCCTTTTGGAAAGGAAACTTACCTGGTCTAGCCAATGAGTGACTCCCAAGCCACAGCAATGTGGTAGACACTTAACTGTCCTCTCAAGGAGGGATGGGCAATAAATGCTAGTCTAGTTAGTGATGCCTACATCCTGTGAATGAATTTAAAAAATGTCCAAATCAGCACTCTTCACACATAGATGTCAATCCCCTGTTACCTCGGTAATCTTATCAATGTCTTGATGAGACGGAAAGCTTTGACAAAATGGACCCTTTTTCTTTTTTTTGGAATAGCCAAGATCTGTACTACCAAATGACTATTCATAAGATATTAGTCAAACCCATTATCCGAAGAGATGCTTAAGAAACACTGGGGCAACAAGGTGTGGAGCTGAATGAACGCAGCAGGCAAGGCAGCATCAGAGGAGCAGGAAAGCTAACGTTTCGGTCTGGACCCTTCTTCAGAAACCCCTAGCTGTTTCAGTGACATTTTGATAGCTGTTACACTGGGATATCAAAACTCCTTTGCCTACAATGATTGTTTCCTTTGTCAGCTCTCACCTGATTAAGCCTTATGGAATATTACGACCACAAGCTTGTCTGTTTGCTTCCAGAAGGGACTAACATCAAGAAAACCCGAAGGATGGAATAGTAGCTCTCTCTCAAAAATTTTTCTTTTCAAACTTCAGTCCTATTTCTGTTAAAGTTGGAATGCTCCACCGAGACAGAGAATTGAAAAGTTAAAAAAAGAGCATGAATAGCCATGAAACACATTTCAGAAAAGAACTGACTGCAAGAGAGACTGGTTCAGAAAAACAGCTTACATTGGCTACAATTCCACTGAAACTTAAGACCACCAAAGGAATCTTGGAACGTTTAATTAATTTTATGTACTGAATTTAACTTTTTTAAAAATCCACATCCTCCATCGAGCGGATGCATATAAGAGTGTGTATGCCATAGGATTCAGAATTAGCCTTTTAAGAAATTTTATGCTTTACTTGAGTGAATTTATGCAATCTAACTTTACTTAACCCAAGAAATCTATCTATTTATTTGCATAGCTTTACATATGGTTGGGTAATAGTGAATTGAGAAAATGAATATAAACAAAATTAGGAGCGAGATAAGAGGAATCTTTTCACCTCTCTGGACTCAGTTGTAACAACACAAGGAAAAACAGGGAACACTAATGATGGCGTCTATCTTGTGACAAAAGATTCCATTAATCCTTTAAATTTTCTATTTGAAATTAAATGAAGTTGGACGGGTTTGGGGGGGCGCGGAATGTGAGGAGCCCCTCACTAATATAGTAAACCATCTAATGGTTATCTTTTCCCTCCAGTAGGAGACTAGGTTAGTGGACAATTTTTACAGAGGGCAGTTTTTATATATATATTCTGTATATATTACAGGGCATTCGGCCATCAAACCTGCTCTGCCATTTATTAAAATCATTGCTGATGATCTTAATGAATGTCATCGCGAATAAATTTGTAATCTCAAATGGCTTAATAAACTTGTAATCTCAAATCCATATTTCTACCTACTCAGGTGACTGTTCACCCCCTTGCTTAACAAGAATCTATCTACTTCTGTCTTAAAAATATTCAAGAACTCTTCTTGGTAAAGCAGAGAGTTCTAAAGACTTATAAGCCTCTCAGAGAAAAAAAAATTCAACTAAGCTCCACTATAAATTGATGATCCTTGATTTTTAAACAGCGAGTCCTACTCTAGATTATATGAGGAAATATCCTGCCTGTATATACCCTGTCAAAATCCCTCAGTCCTATAGATTTCCATCAAGTCACCCTTTTATACCATTATATTTGAGCAGACTGGAAATGGGGTAGGTATAACATCTAGATAGTGCTAAAGAAGATACAAGTAAAAGATCAAAGCTTTCCTTGTCGGTGGAACAGAAGTGCTGCACTTCCAACAGGGTATAAAAATGTCAGTGCAACAAGAAATCACAGTCAAATCCTAACCTTGCTCAATATATTTCATTTGAATGTTAACAGCTCAATTAGGTCATCACATGCAGCAATACTTTCATTAGCAAAATGTTGCTCAGCTTTCCCCTTTTACAATTTATAGCAACGAACCAGAAAGCAGCAATAGGGACAAAATGAATTAATCTATTTTCCATTTTTTTGAGAGGAAGTGCTTAACAAAGCATCAGTAAAGGCCTAGAGCATTCAGGATGTTGATTTGAAAACTTTTAACTGAGTCTCCATGTGCCCCTTGATAAACATTCTTCTTGTCCACAGCATAGGTGCTTTGATGCCGCTGCAAAGTTAGATACTTGTAAACCTATAGCTAAAGTTTAATTAAGTCTGCAACTAGAGGTATAGAGGATTTTAAAATCTTTATTTCAAAACACTAATTGCGTCTACATTCAAGTCAGTTAATGGCAGAATGAATTTAAAAAAAGACATGGAATACTTTTGAGATTTTGTTGATGGTCTGTTTCAGCACGTCTCTTCACCCTGGTCAAGCCCTGCCATTTGAAATCTCTTCAATGTTTTAATATTGGGCATATATTTAAGCAATAATATACTAGAGCCTGTTGGTACTCAGGGGAAGCATGTTCACCCACATGTTGTCAAGCCCTTTCTTGGTTCAACAGCTTTTAAGTGCCATAGATTGATGTAACCATAACACAGACGCATGTGGTTTAATGCAAAGAATTTGCATTAGTTGGGAAGACAACTTTAGAAACCTGATCTTCAAGGGATGCGTTTCGAAATGGACTTTGTCAAAAGTCAAAAAGGAAAATATTTCAAAAAGATAGGTTAAAGTAAAAAGAACACAGCAGAATCAAAGAACATTAGAATAAGCTGAATTGCTAATTAAATTGCTTCACTTTAAAGTTTAATTTTCAGCTTGTTAAACTGAAACAGTTGGCACTCATCACGATGACTGGACTTTCAAAAGTAATCTTAGTTCAGAGATTTAGATATTCATTTTGATAGCTAGAAAATAAAATTAAGGTCTTATTAAAAAAAAAACTTTCAATTTTTTTACATGGACTGTTATTCCACACACCTCCTTTAAATTATTTACCATAAACTTCTATTTGGGTAGTTTATAAAAATTAAAAAATTGTGTTTTTCAAATCTGGAAGTATTTATGTCTAGCAGTTGTGAGAAATAGCAATTTGTGCAGGAATATAAAACACACTGAAAAATTAATATGCAAAGAATTTCCAGTCCTTTTTTTGCATGATGTCATGTGGAGGGCAGTGATTTTTGAAAAAAAAGTAAGAGAAAGTAACTTTGGTGGAAAAAGAAACATGCCTTTCTGTAAATATTATTTGATTAAGTGAACTGTCTGAATCTGTCTTGTGAGTGGATAGTAGCTGCTTAAAGCATATAGGTTCGGTGCAGGGCAACACAATACTTTAAATAACTTGGTTCAATGATATGTTTTTCTAAGTAATTAATCACTATACCACCAGGCATGTTTACAGTGCACTTAATCAAACGTTATACTGTCAGCTTGTCACTGTAATAATGAAAAGGCTGCAGTAGCTAGCTTTGGCACAAAATTTCAAATTAGAAACAAAGAAATTATTGGACCCAGAAAATATCTTTAACCACAAGCTTGTTGGCATTCTAATTTATCAAACAGGAAGATAAGAAAAATGGCCAATACTGTACTGAACAAAGGACATCTGTGTTTGCAGTATTACCCTTCACTATACATACAAGATATATAAATATATATACGTGCAAAATAGACATAATCATGCAATTATGCAACACATTCTTTCTTAAATACTACATGTCATTTCTGCTGCATTTTTATTTGAAGATGTTATTTGAGGTACTTAAATACTTGTGCTACTACATTTTTGTTGAGGCAGTAAGTAATTGTCAATTTTTGACAATGAAGTAGAAAGAGGCGTGTGCCTTTGTTCTGAGGAACCAGACAAACATACTACTCAGTATTTCCATTTATTTTTGATTATACAAAATCCAAATACAAGACCATGTTAGGATCTACTTACTGATTTTACAGAAGGTTTGAATTGACACAAATGTGCAGCAGGAATTAAAAGCAGTCATGCAACTGTTGCCTGCTTGCATCACTGCTTCAAGAGTTGATCCTATCCAGAGCTGAGTATGTAAATTTGGGGCCATTAGCAATTTTTTTTGAGATGAGACATTTCAATTCATAATGCATGGTTAATGGAATTAGCAGAAGTGCTATATAAATAGCCAATATTGTGGAAGTCCAAGACACAACATTGTCCTAATAAATTACGTGTGCTGGCTGTTGTGGAATATCACCTGACAGAGTTAGAGGATGAAAAGACAGATTCTATTGTATATTTCACACCCTTTGGTACATTTTAAAGTCTCACGATCAAAAGATTAGTTTTGCAAGGAAATGACTGTTGTTACGCAAGCAACTGCAGCAGTTAACTTTCTTCTGGTGAAAGTCTCACAGACAACCAGTCTGTGTCAGACAACAAGACCACAGAATATTCAGAGACCAGTGCACAATTTTAAGTCACATAAAATTCATCACAGCATTAAAACCAAGCCTGAATTCCCTGAAATTAAAGGTAATGAATTTGCCTTGATCTCATCTACAATTTTGATTCAAGTTACTCCTCACTTTATAGATTTCATCTAATACATTACTGCAGCATATTCATCATCACAATTATATTCCCAGCACAAAATAAAACTGCTTTCTTTGTTAAGTCATGCAGTAATAAATGTATTGTGTTGTAAGAAAAAAACTTCCATTCCTTTCAACAACTTGACTTAAGCCTTAACCCTAGTCTAAAATATAAAGCTGAAGCCTCCCCAAGGTTTACATGGAACTCTCATTTCTAAGTGTTCTGACAACTAGGCTACTCCTGAACTAGACAAAAGGAATATTTGTTCATTTGCCAATCCACTGATCTCCAGCTTGTAGCTTATTTTGATGTCTCATCTATAACCTCTAATAGTTGATCTCTCTCTTTACAACTTTATTCTTTTCTGGTTTATTATGACAATTATGACCAGGACTTGCCTGTCTGATTCCATATCTGTTGTGTCTTACACATTCCTCATCTTTTCTACAACCCTAAAATCAAAAGTATTGTAGAGTTCCTTACTCTAAATCATTCCTTCCAGCTTTCCAAAGCAGTGGAACTTCTGAGTAATGTCTCTTTTTCCATTCTGATATCTTCAGTTAAAAAACAAGTTTGTCATCAACTAATTGACCATTGATTTCATTGTCCTCACTCTTTTACAACTTTACCACTGGGGACATATTTTTGCCCAAATCAGAAAGATGTGGATTAAGCAATCAGTGAATGAATAATGAAACATTAATTAAATTAATAGATTAATCAGTAATAATTGCTAATTGTTAAACAGTACACTGGGAGATTTTGCCTGCTCATATTCAAATTGTGCCACAGAACCTTTTTGGTTGATCTGAACAGTCTAATAGACCGCAAAACATTTGTATACTGTAATGAAGTATAATTCTCAAAGTTTGGGGGTAGTGCTCATCCTCATGTCCTTCTCACTCAGGTGAGAATGTGGCCACTGATCCAAGCTCACATTCTGGGAATGGAAGGTTTGCTGCATACCGGGCAAACAGAAGTTCGACTTCTCACTAATGCGATTTGGAGATTCATAAACATTCTCTGATTCCTGCTCTTGCCAGATTCCTAACTGACCAAATAAGGAAACCTTGCACCATTGCTCTTGGCTTTTCATTTTGGGTCCTCAGTTGAAATGAACGTACGACTTTACAACAAAACAAAAGCTAAAAGAAAAGAAAATATCTCAAAGCAGACAAAGGATAACAGTTCTTCAAAATCCAGTTTAAACATCCAGCACTTTAGACTATGTTCCATGATTAATGGAATGGTTACAATAAACAAGTCTATATGTGACTAAAAAGTCCAGTATATTTTTTGGAAAAGTTACAGTGGCAAGTTTTTAACATCAGGAAATGTACTCGTTGATTTTCTGAGAGTCAGCTGTGTTTACTTATTGTCTGCACAGTGATTGTTCTACCATTTATTTGACTTGTAAACCCCTAAGAACACGAATTAAGTAACACATTTGGTATATTTCAAAAAGAGAACATCCTGAGGCAGCAACTAATAACAGCTAATGAATAGAATGTTTATTTGAAAAATCTAGCACATTTAACTATCAAAGCAATTAAAATGCATTTCCACGTCCATTTCATTAATTTCTTTCTATCAGAAAGCATTTGGTATACATAGCAATCTCCCTAGCATTCAGCACACACATGGAATAGGGGAAAGCCAGTTACATGAATCTGCCAGTTCCATGATAAATACAGTGGTGACTGGAGGAGCTCACCTCATCAGTGCCACAGGATGAATGTGCATTTTTAAAAACAAGTGGCTAAGGCTGCTCATAAATACCATGAGTGAGGTTTTGAACAAAATGTGAGAGAGAGATGTGACCAACTGATCAGTTTTCAGGCAGAGGAAACCTACTCCAGTCCCATTAAGTCAGCCACTCTGCCTTGATAAGGTCTTCAGGAGGTTACAAATCTAATTCCCCTTTCCAATTTTGGACTATTAGGCTATGCTGTCAAAAGTCGGCCTGGGGGCGAGGATCAGTCCTGGGGTTTGAGCAGTAAAAGTTAAGTGGGGTTATCAAGGGGAAATCTACATTGTGTTATGGAAAGCAGCAACTTTCCTTGATTTATGGGAGGCTAGGGGTGGGGGGGGGCGCATGAGTAGAAACAGTGGATAGTGATCTTAAGAATGGCAATGCAGCAGGCCAAGAACCAAAGCGGGGCTGGGGTGGGAGGGCTGGTGGTGGGTGGGGAGGAGGTCGTGGAAGGGGTGCAGTGATGGGAATAGGAGATGATAGTCAAATTAAAGGGTTAGTTGGGAACATGGGGAACCACAAAGCTGATGGAGTCAACAGCGGCAGAAAAGACGACAACAAAGGGTGCAGAGAGACTCCTAACTTTTGTGTGTGGAGCTCGGAACTTCACACACAAAAGGTGTGGGTCCCAGATAACTTTTCCAACACTTCTCAACTTTGCAACAAGGGTGAAAAATAGTTGCCAACACATTCACAATGAGTGGAGTAAGTTTCTGTTGTTGTCTGTGGGGATGGGATGGACATGGATTAATTTTGGATGTTAGTGGATCATGGATATCACCCATCCTTAATGAGTGTGTGTTCCCTTGTAAGGTGCATGATTTGAATGCCTATTTGCCCCTGGAGAAGTCTGCAGTTAGAAATGATGATGTAATCACACACAGAAAGTGGCTGTGAGTGCGGAACGTGAGTGAAATCAAGAACCTATTATAAGGCATTCCCATTTGCAATCCATGATCTCCTCACCAAAGTTCGAAGTCTTGATTGCACTCAGATTGTTACTTTTGAAGGGTTTCTGAAATATCTTGCTATTCAGGATATTTTTCAGAGATGTACTATGCCATGCCAATGGAAATTCTTTCTCCCTTGGATGTATGAAGAAACTGTTTAACTCTGGCATGATATCCATTTAGCTGTCCAGTAGCTAACATGACAGATGATCACGATGATTTGAAATGCATATGTATTTCCAGATGCTGAAGTTTCAACAGAATGACATTTGTGCCACCCATCTGTCCTCAGGGCATCTTCTGTTTCCGAACCCTCCCATTACAAACATGTGCAGTCCTGGGGTCTACTGTGGGTGTGGGGTGAGCGTGATCTGTACTGGAACTTGTTGGCCAGGAAGATTTGATCAGTGGCCCCTTGAGCATTTGTGGCTGGGGGGCCTAGACATTTGAGAGTGTCCTGACCAGATGCAATTTCACCCTCATCAGCTACAACTTCCACAGGGTCAGGGATCACAGGCTGGATGGAGACGGGAGGAGGTGGTTGCTGACACCTTGGAGATGTTAGTGAGAGGGCAGGAGCAGGAATCAAAGTGATGTGTCTCAAGTGAGTGAGTTGGTGGTGCAGAGGGATGGAAGACTCGGTAGTTTGAGAGGACAATTTGAATAAGAATCATTTTTGGAAGATTCTGCATGCAATAATGAGAGTGGTAGACTATTACCCCAGATGGGGGGTGGGGGGCGGAATGTGGGAACAATAGCACAGGGAAGATGGTGGCACTTATTCTTGCATAGCGCAAACTTTTATTTACCTTTTGCTGGGATTGCTCGGAGTTTCTCCTCGCAGTCGACGCTGCACTGCCTGGCTGACCATTCTGTTTCACCCAGGCAGGGTTTAATACAATGGCTTTCAGCAAACATCACCAAATCTGACTTTAAGATGGTGGGATAGTCATTGATGAAGCAACCAGTGATAGCTTGACCTAGGACACTACCCTGAGGAGCTTCTGCAGTGATATCTTGTGGCTGAGATGTGCCAGGTGTCACTCCAACCAGTAGAGAGTTTATTTCCTAATTCTCATTGACTCAAGTTTCGCTTGGGCTGCATGATGCCAAACTTGGGTCCAGACCTAATGCCACATTGATGTCAATGGAGCAGTTCACCCTCACCTCTCCAGAAGGAATGAGCAGTTAGCACAGTAACAGGTAAGCACTTATCAATCTTTACCAGGTTTTTACCTGTAGCTGCCTGAGGAATAGTCACTCATACCGGAGATAACTTATGCCTGAGATATTGAGTAGACACATTGGTTGCCACCAGTTGTGATTTACTGGTGGCTGGTAATTTGGTACATTCTGAGTCTCCTTGAATTTCTGGAGTTCAACCTTAAATCCTCAGTATCATCATGCCCAAATATATTGTATCAGTGCAAATGTGCTTGTAAATAAACCAACAAAAGACAAAACCAGTGCAGATTTCACGGTTACTGGAGTTCCTGTGGTTAAACATTTAGCTTCTGTACAATCATGCCTTGATATTATCTCAATGCAAGTATGGCATGAAGATAAAATGTCTTCCCCAGGGCTGAACATTGCCTGGAAGTGGCAGGCTGATCTTGACTAGCCAATCCTGCCAGCCTGTGTACATATGGAGATTTTTGCCTATGTATGACTTATCCAATATTGTCACATGGTGTGCACTTCAGATTGAGATATGATGATGTGTACAAGGAGTATGGAGTGAGCCATTCAAACCTTAGAGCTTGCTCCACCAGTTGATAAGCATCAGCAGAATTTTTCTATTGTACTCCTGCTGCTGTACAGCATGTAATTTGACAATGATCCAACTGTGTGCAGTCCACAGTGGGCTGCCAGTGATCTCATGGTATAGTGGACACAAGTCATACACCTCCCACAAACCACATTGAGGCTGTTGCAGTGCTGGATGAACCACAAACTCTTCCAGTAGCATTTACAACTTGAAAGTAAATATAAATGTACAAAGTGCTCTGGATGCTTACTAAAAAGCACAGCTATCCAAGGTGGCACAAGACATGTGCTTCTCTTCTCCCACACAGTTACACAAGTTGTTGAACAGGAGATCCCTCCCCCAATTTGTCTCTCTTACCTCCATAATTTCCTTTGTTCAAATTTAAGACTCTGGTTTCAGGTTAAATGACCTCCGTTTAAAACATAATGTAAAATTCCATTATATTACGACCGCACATCCCTAAGTGTTCTTTTACAACAAAATTGCCTTTTTTGTTAAAAAGCACTGGATCGAGAATAATCTGTTCTCTAATCGGTAGGTCAACATAGCGGTCTGGAAAAAGATTCCTAACGTACTCCATAAACTCATTCTTTATGAGATTATAAGACCATAAAACATTGGAGCAGCAACAGATAATTCAGCTCATCAATCTGCTTCACCATTCAAGGCCGATAATCCTCAACTCCATTTTCCTGGTTTTCCCCATCACCCTCGATTCCTTTAGTGATTAAAATTCAGACCGAAAAAATGTGAAATCAGTCTATCTCAACATTGAGTGTACTTAATAATCCAGCCTCAACAGCCATCACTGGTAATGAGTTCCACGGATTCACATCTAAGGGAAGAAATTACTTTTCATCTCTTTCTCAAATAGGTGACCCCTAACCCTGAGATTATGCTGCCTGGCCCTGGACTCTACCATCAGTGGAAATACCTCTCTGCATCTCCTCTGTCAAAGGCTCTATTAATCATATATGTTTTAATAAGGTTTCCTCTCATTCTTCTGATCTCCACTGAGTGCAAGCCCATCCTACTCAACCTCTCTGTATAAAACTGTCTCTTCATACCGTAATCAAACAAGTGAACTTTCTCTGGACTGCCTCAAATGCCAATATGTTTTTTCTTAGATAAAGGAACCAAAACAGTTCACAGTATTCCACTTAAGGTCTGACTCGTGCCTTGTATAGTGCCTTATGTAGTTTTAGCAAGACCTCCCAATTATTATATGCGAGATTATCGGTGATGGCCGAGTGGTATTATCGATGGACTGTTAATCCAGAGACCCAGATAATGTTCTGGGGACCCGGGTTTGAACTCCACCACTGCTGATGGTGGTACTTGAATTCAATAAATATCTGGAATTAAGAATCTAATGATAACGGTAAATCCATTGGCGATTGTCAGGAAAAACTCATCTGGTTCACTAATATAACAAGGTGTAGAGCTCGATGAACACAGCAGGCAATGCAGCATCAGAGGAGCAGGAAAGCTGATGTTTTGGGCCTAGATACTTCTTCAGAAAATTCTTCCCTACTATCTCTGGTTCACTAATGTCCTTTAGGGAAGGAAACTGCTATCCTTACCTGGTCTGGCCTACATGTGACTCCAGACCCACAGCAATGTGGTTGACTCTTAACTGCCCTCTGGGCAATTAGGGATGGCCAATACATGCTGCCTGGCCAACGACATCCTCATCCTGTGAATGAATAAAACAAAATTCCCTTTGAAATAAAGACCAACAGACCATTTACCTTCCCTATGACCTGCTGAATGTAGATGTTAGCTTTATGTGATTTATGCACAGGGATTCCCAAATCTCTCCGTGCTGCAGCTTTCTGTAGTGCTTCCCCACTTAAGTAATAATCAGCTCTCCTATTCGAGTCAAAGTGCGTAACCTCTTCTTTCTATTTCATTTGCCAAGTAATTTGCCTATTTACTCAATCTGTCTCTATTCCTCTGTAGACTCAACATGTCATTCTCACGACTTGCCTACCCACCTAATTTTGCGATTAGTGATAGTAGTTTCACACATTGCGTTAGTAGTCTTTAGTTTTAACCAGTCTACATCCAGATGGATGTCATCCTTGACTACTGTATTATTATGACGGTTTTCTTCAGCACAGGCTTCCTGCTCAGTATTCCAGTGGTCCAGCGTGGCAGTCTCATCCCGTCTGCATCTCCAGGGTATCCCAATGATCTCAATCTCAACTTTCCCTGAGCTCAGAAGCTTTGCCTTAATTTTACGTTTTAAATATTATATATGACTTCTGTCATTAATGGTAGGCGCTGTGGTGGGGCAAATTATAAATCCTTGCACTGTATTTTTCATGCAAAATTATATGTGACAATAAATTTCTACTCTATTCTATTCTATCCTGTTCCACCCAGCTACATACTATGTTAGTCTTCTGTTTAATTCCATTGATACCACACTACTGCTGCTGTTTGGCAATTTGTAAACAACTCATCATAACGTTTTAGAGATAGTAGGAACTGCAGATGCTGGAGAATCTGAGATAA
>JAHRHZ010000144.1:80902745-80921435 GCA_024137785.1 Ginglymostoma cirratum
TCATAGGAGCAGGAAAGCTTGACGTGAAGGGTCTAGGCCCGAAACGTCAAGCTTTCCTGCTCCTATGATGCTGCTTGGCCTGCTGTGTTCATCCAGCTCCACACCTTGTTATCTCATCATAACGTTTGCTGTTTCTTAGCTCCACCCAAACATTTTCCACATTTTCTTCATCCAATCTGATATTTGACTAATGTACTAACATCAGTGCAACACCAGCTTCTTTTCCTCTTAGCCTGACCTTTCTAAATTTCAAACATCTTTGAATACTTGGTTTACAGCTTTGGTCACACTACAGCCATATTTCTATGTCATGGCAATAAAATAATACCTGTGTACATCTATTTGTACTTTATTTATCTTATTGCAAATGGTACATATGTTCATGTTGATTTTAAGAGGGTTTGTGATCACATTCAGTGCCCTTAACGTTGTCTTTTCGACATTATTGCTGATTGATTCTTGAGTTAATCCTTCCCTTTGTTTTGCACCTCTTTCAATTTCACTTGTCACTTTTCCATTTCCTGTTACCAGGCTCACGCCCTTCCAATTTGAGTGACCCCTCAGGTTGCCGTCTCTCTGACAACCTAGTTTAAATCCTTCCAAATAGCACCTATATATCTCCCTCTGAAGATATAAATCCTGAGCCATTTAAGATATAATCCATTCAGTTTGTAACAGTCCCACCTTCCCCGGTACCAGTCCCAATGCCTCAGAAATCTGATGCTCTCTCTCCTCCATTCATTCTCTAGCCACATGTTTAACTGATCAGTCCTCATATTCCTACTAGCACAGGGAGTGCCCTTGAGATTTTGGGTCTTTGCCTTTTTTGATTTCCTTCCTAATTCCCCAGAATTGGTTTTCACAACCTAACCCTTTTTTCTGCCTATGCCAATGGTATGAACAGGGATCACAAGCTATTCCCCCTCTCACAGAAGGATGCCCAGCAGCCATTCTGTCACACTCTGGACCCTGGCACCAGGGTGCCAACACACCATTCTAGGGACACATTCACTGCCAGAGAAGCATGTCTAATGCCTGATAATGGAATCCTTTATCACTATTGTTCCTCTACTTTTCTTCCTCCCTGCAGTACAGCTGAGTTGCCCCATGATTCTACAGAGTCTGGTCTGGCTCAGATCCTCTGAGGAACCATTGTCAACATTAATATCCAAAATGGAAAATCCAAGAGAAAGGAAGATTGACTCAAGACAATCCTGCAGTGTCTGCTTGATTCCCTTAGATTGCTTGGCATTCCCTCTCTGCCAGTACTGTCCTAAACTGTGTCAGGGCTAACTCCTGAAACATGTTGTCCATGTGTTTGTCTGCCCTGTGGATGCACAATAGTAACTCCAGCCATTACTCAGGTTCTGAAAGCAGAACTCAAGCAAATGATACTTCTTGCAGATGTGTTTAAGTAGGATACAAGGTGTGTCCATAACTTTCCATTTATCACAGGAAGTGCATTCCGTTTGTCTGAGTTGATCTTCCATACTATAAGTTTTAAAATGATTTATAACAATTTTAATGAGTAAAATAACTTACCAGTTACTCACCAACCAGCTTCTTGCCCTGTGCCAAAGTAAGAGCCAATTACTGGAGGTTAAAATAGGTAGAAGCACCTCCTACAATTCACTTCACCAAACTCCCAATTTACAAACTTTGCACCCAAAGCAACAATCAAAGCAGACAAGGCAGCACTATTTCATAATAAATTAATTTACAGGATGTGTGCATTTATTGCCCATCTTTCATTGCCCAGAGGTGAGTTTTGAGTCAACCATATAGGTTTGCAGTCACGTTTCATCCAGACTAAGTCAGGGTGACAGATTTCCTTCCCTGAAGGACGTTGATGAAACAGATAGGTTTTTATGACAATATCGTTCATATGGTCACTATTAGCCTAGTTTTATTTTAACTACAGTGGAATTTGAACCCATGCTCTGATTACATTAGCCTGTCATTCTAGCTTACTAGTCTGGTAGCATTGCCACTACTCTATCACCTCCTGCAAAAATGAATGCTTCAAGCTTCTGAAAACCACTTAAACTAGCTACCTCATTAACTAGCTGCAACTGCTTTCAGAGAGCTGGTATCCCACTGTTTTAAAGCTGGCGAAGATTTTGTCAAATATACCAAAATTGTCTTGATAAGAATTAGAATATTGCATTACCTCTGACAATATTTGGTGTTACCAATTGCCAATGCAATGCTTTTTAAATATTGACAGTTTTACTGGCAGTTTTGTAGCCTCGCACCTCTAAACTCCTTTTAGACTAATTTAAGCTGACAGAGGAGATATTCATCTCAACAGAATAGAATGGATTTCAGCCTAAATCCCAGAGATATAAGGATTCTGAGCAATATAAGTCAGTTGTATTGCTTCCTGATACACGGACAGTCCTTCATACATTGGCAAATGCATTTCTATTATTTTTATTCGCCCATGAGTGTGCAGGATCCATTGTTGTTTTGTCTAAAATTCCCTTCCAGCGCAGTTTGATTCATCCAATCTGGAAGTACAATCTCTCCTTAATTGATATCCAAACAGCTATATTTTTTAAAAAATCAGTAACTGGAATTTCAATGAAGAACTTATGCATGAGAACTTCTAACTTCTGATTCTAAATGAAATATTTACACCTCTAAATTGTTTCACTGTTGCCTTTTCCATCTACTTCCTTATGGAGAAATGCTAGGTCTTTGAGCTGGTCTCGTATTTTAACAAACCACTTCTGGGAATTAAGTTCTAAGAGAACATTTCTGAGAAATCCCTTTGCTCAGTGCTCATCAAGATTTCTTCTACAAGTTCTCTCCTCAGAACTCTGACTCTCCCCCATGACTTCTTTCATTTTTTTTCAAAAAGTGAATTCATGATTCAAAAGGCTAATCAAAAGAAATTGTAATACGAGAAGTCACAGGAAATCTTGCAAATCTTTCATACTTTGAGATTGTGTCTTCATTTGTCAATAGAAGGGAGGTCATGAGTGAAATGCCGCATAAAATGAATGTATCAGTTCACTGAGGCAGTCTGGTCCTGCCAAAGCAAAGATACTTTGCCAGGCTCTAATCAAATCAACTTTGAATTGTGACCATCACCTGCTGATGTAGGAAGAACTAATTAATCTGCACTTTTCTTTGCAGAGATCTAATTTACATCCTTTTCAGTGAAAACTGGCTTTCAAAAAATTGATAATCCATTTAAATAAAATAGGAAGGAATTAATCCACACTGATTGATCAGAATTTATTTTCATGTCCCTTATCTACTTTGATAAAGGTACAGCAAACAAATTATTTCAGTGTCCATGCTTCATTCATAGATCATCGCACTTATGTGATTAATTCATAGGCTGACATTGTCACAGACACTGAATTAACCACACAGACAAACGCAAAGTGAACTGTGGCTCTGTAACATGTGATGAAAGTTTTGAGAAGCTTTTGTAATAACTCCTCCCCACTGACCTGTCCCTTTGTTTACTGCTCCTGTGCTACCCTTATCACAAAGACTTCTGACAACGTTTGTTTTATGTAACATAGGAATAGCTGCTCATCACTAATGAAAAGTACTTTACAAAATTCTAGCAACAGCAACGATACAAACTCTTAAAGCCACCAACTTAACTAACTACCCAGCCTATTACCCTAAAATCCCCCTTTTCCCCTCCAAACCTGCATATAAATTTGACAGACAAAAGATTAGTAGTGGATGTTAAATATTAGGTTAAAGACAGAAAGAGAAAAAGGTGATAAGCCATGTGGCTGGATTCAGAATATTTGAATCTCAGACTAGCAATTCCAACCTCTGAGTCTGCTAAACCACTCTAAGCAGCTCAATGACAGTTTGGTGGCGAAAGAACTTAAGCCTTTGAAAGAGTTACTGAGTTGAGTTGGTTCCTTATTCTTGGCAGTCTCTTCATGGTCCCTTACCAACCGGAACCTGCAATAAGGCTCCTTGTTGAAAACAGTCTTTGGTTTGACCTTTATTGCTCCAGTCACAGTTATCTGTCCTTTTACTTCCAGCAGTTTCTCATGGTTCCCTGCCAAGTGGGCACTCATGGTGTGTCTCCTCTCTGGGAGACATCTTTTCTCAGGCCTTGTTGCTCAAGCTCTAGCCATTGACTTCTCATACAGGGCTGCAGGGTGTGGCTCCACAATTCCAATCGTTTGTTTTTCCCTCCCGATTCTGACTTTTCTTCCTGGTAGCTTTTTTTTGAATTCGTGACAAGGCCATAGGGATACAATCCCTTTCAGCTTGGTTGGCTTTCTGCAGCTTGAGCATGATGAGTCAGCAGCCAATCCCGATCTGTACTGATTCCCGTTGTCCTCAAGATTGATTCCTCAGCAACATCTATTGTGGGGGGAAAGGGTGGGCATTGTCGCTGACTGAATAGTGAACCAGTCTTTTCTGATAAATCTTAAACATTAATGTTAGATCTTAGTCATAGAAAAGAAAGTTAGGAAGAACTGATAGGATTATAACAACATCAAGGAATTTGCTGCATTCTTTTGGCTAACCCAACCACACATACAGACCCATACACAGTGAAATACAATTATATATAAACATGTCCGTTGGCACATGTCAGGTTAAGGTGGATTAGAGAGCACAGAGGATAATTGGCAGGGAACAAAGATAAGAACAAGGGGAGAGATGGCGGGGAAAATGAAGGGAGATTGGAAGTGGAAGCGCAATAAGTGCGGAATAAAAGCAAAATAAGACAAGAGGGTATTAATGAAGCAAACCATTCTGTCCTGGATGATCTATTCCATCTCTTGTCCTCTTGCATCCTTATCGAACCAAATGAGTATTCCATTCCACTGTTAACTTGAACTTCATCGGAACTGGTCATCTTTCAGTCAGAGGGCATGTCATTCATCACAGAATACTCAAGCTCTTATAACAATAATATTTTGTGGTATACTACAAGCTACTAGTAGAGGATTACGGGGCTCTGGTATTCTACACAATATCACCATTGACACCTTGTCATATTTTCAGGTATCATGCCACCAGCATGTGGTGTTCTGGTTTCTGTAGTTTGCTGCTGCGAATCCTTCTTACATTGGTAACAGAAGATAATTAGCTGTTTTTAAATCAAGGATTTAAATTGAAAAATAATTCTAACCAAAGAGTAATTTGGAGGAAAGTGGCTGATTCTAAGTGGGAAGTATCCGAGTATGATTATCCATTCGCCTTTTCTGAAAAATGAACTTACAACCTGTGGAAGAATCAGGTGACCACATGGACCATGCTTCTTGCCTTACCAAAGAAGAAGAAACGAGGTAACAAGGTGTGGAGCTGGATGAACACAGCAGGCCAAGCAGCATCATAGGAGCAGGAAAGCTTGACTTATCGGGCCTAGACCCTTCATCAGAAAATTCTTGTTATCTTGGATTCTCCAGCATCTGCAGTACGTATTATCTCAAGAAGAAACGATGAATGGCCTTAGAACTTTTGCTACAAAAAGTAGCAAGGTAAGAATTTTTTTTCAGAATTGGAGTCTGATGATTTGGACACAGGAGAAGATTTTGACGAATTATTAACTTTCATGGATAAAGTTCATCAATAAGATGATTTGCTAACTCGAAGCGTGGTAAGATTTTGCTAAACTTAACTAGGTTATATACAAGATGGCAGAAATTCCAGCCAGAAATTCCTGAATCTGAGCTGGCATTTAAATTATTAGACAGTATAAAAGTATTGAGGATATGCTGTATTTTCCTTTTGATAGGAGTGAAATTCACAGAAAGACATGTGCTGCTTGAACAAATGTTAGAAGGACAAAAAATTTCCTTCGAAAGTATATTCATTTCCAGCAGGATTCATGGTGAAAATGAGGCAAAATGACAATTAAAAAAAGAGGAAGACTCACTGTTAATGGGATGATGAAAGCATCTAGATACAAGTCAAAGATGACAGATAGAAAGAAGAACTTTAATTAAAAAGAAGGATAGAAATGCTCTTGACAATTTTGAGATGCAAAGAGAATTTGGGGCTTACGATAAAAGACTGAATCCCAGAAATGCTAAACATGTGGTTAATCAATATTTCAGTTGTAATTCAAAACAACATTATGCCACGAACTGTCCAAGATAATATAAAAGAGTTTGCAAAACAAAAACAGAAAATGAAAGTTTTAGAAAAAGGTGGAAGTATGGATCAAAGTGAGGGCATTGTGTTGGTCACAAAAAGTTTCAGATGCATGATAAGTGTGTAGGAGACAGAATCATTCAATTGTGCAGTATTACACATTAGATGCACATCTGCAGTAAGTGGGTTAGACTGGCTAAAATGTGATCTCGACTCGAAATAGTAAGGAAGAGAACAAAATTAAGGAATTAGAAAGTTCCGTTAATTTTAGGTTTGGGACTGAATTCCACCATAAATTCCTTAAAAAAAAGGTCATCCTTGCAAAATAGCTGGAATCAATCATTTTATTAGCACAGCTGCAATATCCAGGGAAATACCATTGTCATTAAGTAGGTCATTGATGAAGAAAATACAGATGGAACTAGATATAGGAAATGACAAAACGATTGTGTCTGGAAAATCTGTGTATTGCAATTTACACAATTGGAACACTAGTGTATTCCTTTAATGGAACATAACCACTCCAGTCAAGCAATTAAAGAAGTTTATTGATATCATAGAACAGATTGTCTAAATCAGGGGCAGAAATTTACAGGACAAGCCATCAGTTGTATTAAAACAGCAGAGGCAGTTCATGCATCATCCTCCAAAAGGGTACACATTTTGGTCAAGGATAAAGGAATAAAGTGAGAAGAAATAGAAAGGAGACAGTCATGGCTTATAATAACTCTCCCCTTACTGAGGTATTTTAATGAGGTACAACCATAAGATAAAGGAAACAGGAGCAGGAGATTTCAACCATTCAATAGGATCATTGCTGATCTCTCATTCATCAGGTTCCACTTTCCCGCCTTATCCCCATAACCTTTGATTCCCTTACTCATCAAGAATCTATCTCAGCCTTAAATATACACAAGGTCCTGTCCCCATAGCTCTCCATGGCAAGGAATTCCAAAGATACACAACTCTCTGAGAGAATTGCTTGCTCATCCAAGTTTTAAATTGGTAACTTTTAACTTAACAAAAGAGTATCTATCTCAGATATGAAATCTGTCGCTGATCTGGCATATACTGCCAGTTGTGGAAGAGAGTTTGAAACATCTAGCATCCTTTATGCGTAGAAATATTTCCTAACATCTCTCCTGGATGGTCCAGCCCTGATTCTCAGTCTATGCTCCCTAGTTCTAGAATCCCCAACCTGCAGAAATAGTTTATCTACATTGTCTTTTCCTGTAGCTTGAAAAACTAAAAAATCAAGAAGAGAATAAAAGTAGCAGAAACTTTCGTTCTTGATGAGCTGTTAGATATGGCATTTTCCTAGTTAAAATATTAGAAGAAATTCCAAAAAGGGATTCAGTAGCAATAGCCATTGAGTTGATATTAAGTCACTATGGAATAATGTATATTCAACAAAATGCATAAATGGAAAAAGACTGTGGATTGCTTTTGTAGCTTCATAACAAATTCTGGAGAATGGAGAAATTTCCAACTTGAAACAAATGGATAACAGCAGTCAGTTTTCTGATTGCTTTATGACAAATGGTGCAAGTTCTGAGAAAGTATTAGAAATATTGCAAAATGAGCATTTGGAACTTTAATGCACACTAAAACAAGAGAAGTGGGAAAGTTTATACTTATATTCTCATACTTGATTTATTTTTAAAAAACGGTAATCCGTTATAATCTAGTATAGGCTGGGAAAGATGACCAAGGCCGAATAGAACTAGGGAATAGATGGAAGGTACTGTTAATTTAGGTAAGAACTGGGAGTATAAATGTGGAGAGTCAGTAATTCATGTGGTTGGACTTTGAGTTATGAATTCGAAATAATATTCTGATTTGACTTTGTCTAACCAGCATTTTAACCTCTAGTATTTAATAGGAAGATTATTAACAAAGATTTGATGATGTTTGGGCTACATGTGATTTCTGGTGATGTCTAGAGACTGTGATTGTCACCTTCTTGACATTGGTAAAAAACATTCTTTGTACTAGATATGACTTCAGCCATTGGAGGCTTTTCCATTGGATCTTGTTGACCATGGGCTGGCCAGCAGCTGCTTTCCGTCTGGTTTGCTGCCTCCATTCTGAGGTCAGCAGTCTTCACATCTTTTCTGAAATTGAATTCTTGTGTCTATATTGGAATCACAACAGAACCTATGGTGAGGCCTAGAATTGTAGAATAAAGGATTAGCACTCAAATATATAAATTGTAAAACATGTCAGTAATATGAGATCGCATGGTGGAGACAATGAAGAGAGAGATGCTAATGTGTACAGCTCATGCTAAGTCTAGGTGTAAACAATATATAGATTACTAATTCTTCAGCATTCTTTAAAATAAAACACTGGATTCCACAACATCTCTGAAGTGATATATAGCATGCAACATCTTCTAAGAATACCACCACTATGACGGGAGAATCAAATGGCTCTTGTAGACTTAAGACCATAACACCATAAGACATAGGAGTGGAAGTAAGGCCATTAGGCTCATCGAGTCCACTCAGCCATTTAATCACGGCTGATGGGCATTTCAACTCCACTTACCCGCACTCTCCCCGTAGCCCTTGATTCCTTGCGAGATCAAGAATTTATCAATCTCTGCCTTGAAGACATTCAACGTCCCGGCCTCCACTGCGCTCCGTGGCAATGAATTCCACAGGCCCACCACGCTCTGGCTGAAGAAATGTCTCCTCATTTCCGTTCTAAATTGACCCCCTCTAATTCTAAGGCTGTGCCCACGGGTCCTAGTATCCCCACCTAACGGAAACAACTTCCCAGCGTCCACCCTTTCTAAGCCATGCATTATCTTGTAAGTTTCTATTAGATCTCCCCTCAACCTTCTAAACTCTAAGGAATACAATCCCAGGATCCTCAGCCGTTCATCGTATGTTAGGCCTACTATTCCAGGGATCATCCGCGTGAATCTCCGCTGGACACGCTCCAGTGCCAGTATGTCCTTCCTGAGGTGTGGGGCCCAAAATTGGACACAGTATTCTAAATGGGGCCTAACTAGAGCTTTATAAAGTCTCAGAAGCACATCGCTGCTTTTATATTCCAACCCTCTTGAGATAAATGACAACATTCCATTCACTTTCTTAATCACAGACTCAACCTGCAAGTTAACCTTTAGAGAATCCTGTACTAGCACTCCCAGATCCCTTTGTACTTCGGCTTTATGAATTTTCTCACCGTTCAGAAAATAGTCCATGCAGTCCAATAGACTTGTACTGGTAAAACTGAGCAGGGATAATTAAATGCCGGTCCTGATGTCTCCTTTCATCCGTTCGCTAAGGACGGAGACAAGACCAATTGTGGTAATCGGCAAGGTTACATTTCTCCTTTTCTTTCTGTAACCTCACCTGGATGGGCAAAAGCAGAAGACACGTGGGAACACTACGATTTGCAAGCTTCCTTCCAAGGTCACACACTATTCTGACTTGGGATTATATCACCATTCCTGCATTGTTGCAAGATCAAGCCCTGAAACTCCCTTCTTAGTAGCACTATGGAAGCCCCTACACACAAAGCCTGCAGCAGTTCAAGAAGGCTGCTCACCATGGCACACTCCACTGTAATTAAGAATGGATATGAAATACTAGCCTGGCTAGCAGTGCTCAGGTCCCACAAGGAAATGAAAATATAAATCATCTGGCAGATGTTTTTAATTGACTCTTTCACTGTCAACAAAGCCCCAATCTCAAATTAGCAGGAGATGACTATACACCTCAGATAGGAGTGGGTTTGAGAAAATTAGACCTTCATGGTGACCTCAGCCATTACAAGGATTGAACCCACACTGTTGCTGTCCCTCAGTGTCACAGACTGGATGTCCAGCCCTCTGAGCTAACCAACCCTATACAGACATTTTTGGCTGTTTTAGCACATGTTCTATGTAGCTATTGAACTTGTCCTTCTAGATGGTAAAGTTTGAGGGGCTGGAAGATGCTTTCAAACATTACTTGGCGAGTTAACTGCAATGCATCTTGCATTTGTTCTACCCTATTAATGCCGTGCGCTAGTGGTGAAGGCAGAGAACGTTTAAGATGGTGATTGGGCAACAACATCTGCTTCATTCCAGATCTTGTCAAGTTTCTTGCGTTTTGTTGGAACCGCGTCCAAGTAAGTAAAACATATTCTGACCCACTCCTGAGTTAGAAGATAAATGAACTGGAGCAAATAGCTGGGCATATATTTAGCTCTGTTGCACAGGTTCAGAGGACTACAATGGAAATTTGGTGTTTCCGTTGGTCTTTGCTATACCCAGATAGTCAGCTACTTCTTAAATTCCATTAAGAATGAACTGACTTTACTGCATCTATAATAATATCTCTGAAGGACTGAGTTACTTCATTAATTCAGTAGTTTTGGTGTTGGAAACCTGTAACTGCTTTGCATTTTGGCCTCAATTACATCTATCTTTTATCCTCTTGTATATTATCCCATGTGTGATATTTTCATTATATTTATCTTTATATGAATATCCCCTTGCAATGATTGGATAGGGTCAGAATTGTTTTAACGAATTGCAAATACCGAAAACCCTCTGCATGTTTTATATAAAAATATTTTTTTTTTACTTCCAGTGATAATTTTATTTTTGCTGTCTCATTACCAGATCATATTCTAGTCAAAATGGACTTCTGCTATTTATCCTCAGAATTCCTCCATTCTGGAGTTCTGATTGGGAGTTAGCTGTGGCTCAGTGGTAGCTTGTCTCGGATTTAGTGGTTTTTGGAATTACGTTCCACATTACAGAGATAGTAGGAACTGCAGATGCTGGAGAATCTGATAGAACAAGGT
This sequence comes from Ginglymostoma cirratum, assembly GCA_024137785.1. Taxonomy (NCBI): domain Eukaryota; kingdom Metazoa; phylum Chordata; class Chondrichthyes; order Orectolobiformes; family Ginglymostomatidae; genus Ginglymostoma; species Ginglymostoma cirratum. The sequence continues at coordinate 80,913,645 of JAHRHZ010000144.1, forward strand.
TTATAGCTGGATGAACACAGCCGGCCAAGCAGCATCAGAGTAGCCTCATCCCGCCCCCTTGACCTATCCGTCCTCCCTGGACTGACCTATCCCCACCCTAACTCCTCACTTACACTCACCTTTACTGGTTCCATCCCCGCCTCTTTGACCTGTCTGTCTCCTCTCCACCTATCTTCTCCTTTATTCAGTTTCTATCCGCCTCCCCCTCTCTTACTATTTATTTCAGAACCACATTCCCCTCCCCCATTTCTGAAGAAGGGTCTAGGCCCGAAACGTCAGCCTTCCTGCTCCTCTGACGCTGCTTGGCCTGCTGTGTTCATCCAGCTCTACACCTTGTTATCTCCACTTTAGAGACATGGGTATTGGATCCGATTGACATCTCTATTCAAAGTTGAGAGAGCTGCCTTCTTTCTGAGGGGGTGATGAGCTGAAATCTTGCTTGTACTTGCATGTGGATTAAAAGCATAATTTTGAGGAAAAGGGGAGTTCTCCCCAATGTCTTGGCTAATATTTATTCCTTAACCTACAGGGAACCCTGACTTACGAACATCTGACTTCCAAATGCTCGTACTCACAAATGAGATCCCACTGTACTATGAACTTTAAAGATTCAACATGCAAGCATTCCCTCTTACTTAAATAGATACTTTCTACTGTTGTATTCCAACTTGTGTAGATATTGACTTACAAACATAATCAGGAATGGAACCTAGTCTTTACCTGCGGAATATCTGTATATCAAGAAAATGGACTAGCATACCGTCATTTATGGGAGCTCACAAGATTCCTATACTATAGGTGAAAAATAATTCATGCACTGTAAAGCATTTTGAAGCATGGAATAACAAATGCATCTTTCTCTTCCTTTAAATTCCCCTGCTATAGTGCAAAAGGCCAAAACCTTTCAATCCATTTTGCCATTTGTTGTAAAGGTTTAATGTGTTCTTTCCATGACTTGGGACTGTAGGAACATAGGAAGTAGGCCAATTAGTCCATCAAAACCTCCTCTCCATCTCTTTACTTCATGGCTAATCTGAAAAGTTATTTTCCTGCGCTATTCCATATCCTTGCCTGTCATTAGTCTCCAGAAATTTAACAATTTCCATCTCAAACTTGCTCAATGATTGAGCTTCTGGGGAAAGAACTGCAAAGATTCACTACCTCCTGAGTGAAGAAAATCCTCTTCATCCCAATCTTAAATGGCCAACTACTTAATGGAGATTATATCATCTGGTTTAAAACACTTCACCTTGTCATGCCCTGTAAGAATTCTGTAAATTTCAGTAATGTCACTTCCCATTCTTTGAAACTCTAGGAAATACAGACCCAATTCCCTCAAAACAATCCTATCATTCTCAGTATTAATCTGGTGAACTCTGTTGAACCTTTTCTGTAGTAAGTTAATCCATCTTTTCATCAGAACACCAAAACTGTACACAAAATCTTACCAAGCTCTAAATAACAGCAACAAGACAGCTTTACTCCTGTAGGCAAAGCTCCTCACAATGAAGGCCAACATACCATTTGTCTTCCTAATTGCTTGCTGCACCAGCATGTTAGGTTTTAGCAACTCAAGGATGTCCAGATACCACTGGACACCCGGACTTCCCAATTAAGCAAAAACAGCTTGACAACCTGTGTTGTTGTTTTTTTTTGTTTTTAAGAAATGACAATTTTAATTCTTAACTACCACTGGTTTCTCCCACTACCACCCAAGCTCTTGCATCCATCCTTCTGACATGGATTAGCATTTACTTAGTTTTTATTTGAGTTGATACCCAGGCTTAACCAATCGAGCAGAGTGACAATCAGTAGTAAATAGGCTAATCAAGCACAGGTCAATTGAACACTACATTTCTCCCTTTTTAAAATCAAATATCATAATTAAAATTAAGCAACAAGCAAATGGGCATGGAGTTATTTCTTAGAGTGCAACTTATCTGTTTCCTTTATACACAAAGGTAGATTTTGAGATATAATGTTGAGAAGGAAGAATTTAAGGTCGTGGTTCTGTGAAATCAGTTCAGCTGTGTGAATCTGGGAGTTATTTATCCTCAAATTGTAACAATGAAAACAATTTAAACATCTGCAAATGCATAGAGGTTGATATCCACATCCTGAAATTGTTAACAATATAATCAGTGCTTGGTGATCATGTGGAAAGTGTCCTTTCCATTGTAGAGAAACATGAGTCAATGTTGAAGCTCAGTTGGAGGTTAATCTTTCCTCGTCTCCAGTCAAGTATTTGTGTTTTTGATTGTGGACTGAAATGGGAAAACGACTGTTTCTTGAAAAAAAGAATTACGGAAAGGTTGACTGAATTTTTTTTAAAAAGCAACCGGCATTTTATTGTAAGAGCTGTTTCCATTGGTTTCTTCCACCAATTGGGAACGTTTAGTTTCAGGCAAACTGAAACCAGAAGATGTGTATAATGTGACATTCGGCCAGTAACAAGTAGTTTATTGGTCTGTAGTGTGGTATCAGTTGTCATTGAGAAAGGTCTTCTGCCTACCAATGACTATATGATTGACTTCCAGGTAGCTGACAAGTTTATGGGAGTGAACAAGATAGCCAGAAGCCCTTGGAGCTGTGGAAAGGGAAGTGGTGTCCTTTTCTGTTCAATAAAAAAACCTAAAGCTTGAAGAAAGACAATTTTTTTTACTCACTTGTTATTCTAAGATGATTCTTTTAACTAATAAGTGAGAGACTGTAAGTTGTAAAACAATTACTCTTTGCCCACTGCAAGCAAGTGGAAGTATTTGGAGATGAGAGATTGAGGACCAGCAAACCTTGGCAAGAGGAAAGGATTATTTCAGTGAATCCTATGATCAGGCACCATTGATCTGCTTTCCTGGTTTCTCCCTTCACCTGTAACATCTATGATTTGTTTGGTTGTCTGTGTCTGAATGAATGCATTTATGTATGTAGGGAAGTTTAAAAAGGAAGTAATCGATTTAACTAGCACAGTTATATGTCACCTGTTCATTGTTGTTTATCTGCAGTTAGAATATATTTGATAGCAACACTCGTTAATGTTTAGAAACCCAGTCTGTGTTTTGTTCACCTAGGTTTAAAAGACAGGTAAATGGGGAATTCCGTGTACTTTTATACTGTCTTAACATTATGATGACACCAGGAATAAAATGGTTTGATTTATAGCACACTATTTCAGTGAGTAATGATAAACTATATCAAATGCAAAGTCTACAGGCCCTGACAACATTCTGGAAATAGTACTGAGGCCTTGCGCTCCAGAATTTGCTGCTTCCCTAGCCAAACTCTTTCAATGCAGCCAGTAAGCATCTGCCTAACAATGTGGAAAATTGCCCAAGTATGTCCCTTAGATAAAATAGCAGGACAGATCCAATCCGGCCAATTACCATCCCATCAGTCTACTCTTGACCAACAGTAAGGTGATGGAAGGTGTCATCAACAGCGCTATCAAGCAACATCAGCTCAGCAATAACCTGCTCAGTGATGCCCAGTTTGGATTCCACCAGGGCCACACAGCTCCTGACCTCATTACAGCCTTGGTTCAAATAGGGGTAAAAGAGCTGAATTCCAGAGGTGAGGTGAGAATGACAGCCCTTGACATCAAAGTTGCATCTGACTGAGTGTGGTATCAAGGAGCCCTAGCAAAACTGGAATCAATGGGCTTCAGGGGCAAACTTTCTGGTGGCTAGAGTCATACCTGGTACAGAGGAAGATAGTCATGGTTGTTGGAGGTCTGTCATCTCAGTTCCAGGGCATCTCTGCAGAAGTTCGTCAAGGTAGTGTCTTAGGCCCAACCATGTTCAGTTACGTCTTCTATAAGGTCAGAAGTGGGGATGGTCGCTGATGATTGCACAATGTTCTCTCCATTCGTGACTCCCCAGATACTGAAGCAGTCAGTGTCCAAATGCAACAAGATCTGGACAATATCCAAGCCTTGGCTGACAAATTGCAGGTAACACTCATGCCACAGAAATGCCAGGCTATGACCATCACCAATAAGAGACAATCTAACCACCACCTCTTTACATCCAATGGTGTTATCATCACTGAATCCCCCACTATCAACATTTTGAGGGCCATCATTGATCAGAAACTCAACTGGACTCGCCACCTAAACACAGTGGCTACAAGCACAGTCAGAGGCTAGGAATACTGCGGTGAGTAACTCATCTCCTGACCTTTCAAATCCTCTCCACCACCTACAAGGCACAAGTCAGGAGTGTGATGGAATATTCCCCACTTGCCTGGATGAGTGCAGTCCCAACAATGCTCAAGAAGCTTAACACCATCCTGGACAAAGCAGCCACTTGTTTGGCACTCCATCCACAAGCATCCACTCCCTCTATCACTAATGCTCAGTCACAGCAGTGTGTACTAGCTACAAGATGCACTGCAGGAAGTCACCAAAGATCCTCAGACAGCACCTTCCAAACCCCCACCCATTTCCATCTAGAAGGACAAGGTCAACAGATATGTGGGAACACCACCACCTTCAAGATCCATCCCACCCAAGCCACTCACCATCCTGACTTACATAGAAAATACGACCAGGAAGAGGAAATTTGGCCCTTCAAGCCTGCTCCACCATTCTTCATAATCATGGCTGATTGTCCAACTCCATAGCCTAATCCTGCTTTCTCCCCATAACCTTTGATCCCATTCACCCCAAGTGCTATATCTAGCCGCCTCTTGAATACATTCAATGTTTTCACATCAACTACTTCTTGTGCTAATGAATTTGACAGGCTCACCAATCTTTGGCTGGAGAAATGTCTCTTCAACTCCATCCTAAATGGTCTACCCTGAATCCTCAAACTGTGACCCCTGGTTCTGGACACACCCACCATCAGAAACATTCTCCCTGCATCTACCCTGTTTAGTCCTGTTAGAATTTTATAAGTGTCTATGAGGTCCCCCCTCATTCATCTGAACTTCAGCAAAAACAGTCCTAACCTAGTTAATTTCTCCTCATACATCAGTCCCACCATCCCAGGGATCAGCCTGGTCAGCCTTAGCTGCACTCCCTCGACAACAAGAGCACCCTTCCTCAGAAAAGGAGACCAAAATTACACACAATATTCCAGGCGTGTCTGCACCAAGGCCCTATACAATTGTAACAACACACCCCTGCTCCTGTGCTTGAAACCTCTCACAATGAGGGCCAACATACCATTTTCCTTCTTTATCGCCTGCTGCAAATATATCACCATTCCTTCAGTGTCGCTAGGTCAAAATCCTGGCATTCCTCCCGAATGGCATTGTGGGTTAACCTACAGTAGGTGGACTGCAGCAGTTCAAGAAGGCAGCGCACCACAATCATCTCAAGGGCAACTAGGGATGGGCAATAAATTCTGGCCAGCCAGCTGGACACCCACATCCCACAAAAGGAATAAATAAAAGAGTTGTCAAAAGTCACATGACAACAAGTTTCACAATGCCCTCGCTATAGCAAGGAGACTGAACACAGTATTCCAAAAGTGGCTGAACCAATATCCCATTGTAAATCAGTGCACATAGGAATTTTGATCATGGGTTAACTACAAGTAATCAAGCAATTATTTTAAGCAGACCAAGAAATAATACCACAATACAAATTTGATTAAACATTGACATCGCAGGGTCACCGGGTGATTTGCAAAGGATTGCTCAATGACATTACACCACTTTTATTTCCCTTGAGCGTGTTACTTAAAGTGTCCAAGAAATGACCAGCTGGCATATAGTTATAGCACTGGGCAAAACTGTTTGATTAGTGAATGGATTAACATTGGCCTTATTTTAGCATGAATTTTTTTTTAAGAGTGAAAAGGTATCATAGTTAGTGGATGAGCTTATCTTTTTATGTTTCCTCAGCTAAATCTACTGACTGATCACAAATCAATTCTGAAGATCAATTTCTTTTCATTCCTTTGTTCATTATACTCTTGGCTCCTTTCACCTCTGGCTAGTTTCCACAGTAGCCTCTTATTACCAGAAAGACAAGAATTCCACATGGCAAAACCAATGAGAAGACTGGGATCAAACAGTTTTGCTGATAGGTTTACTGTCTAAGAACCTGTCTCAGCAACGATTGATTTTATTGGGTTTAAGTGAGGATTTCCTCCAGAGTAAATCTGCCACGGTTCATTTTGCAAAACAAGGCAACAAATATAAACTATTTCAGATCATGTTTTCTCATATGTTTCCATGTTTTTTTTTTGTTAACTTGATAAAAGCTTTGTCTTTCTATATGCAAGTGTTAAACTTTAATTTTCTCCCTTTAATCTGTCTCGCCGTCAACTATTGAATCCACAGGATGGCCACACTATTCAGCTTTCCAACTTCACTTCTTATCATAGTAATGCCACATGTAGCAAAAAAAAAGGACTAATTATTGCAATGTGGATTGAAAACAATTCAAGTTTCTCATTGTTTGCTGGATCTCTTTTGGCAATTAACTTTTGTTTTAAATGTTAATCCAAATTTCGGCAACTGGGAAATGTATGAAGTCTATTTAGAAAATAGAACTCAACCTCAAATTGTCACTTTACCAAGTAGAGCCAAGATCTGCAGTGTTTTTAGCTGGAGTGGAGGAGTGTGGTCGTCTAAATTTATGGGAAAATTTGAAACTCTTGGAATGACACAGCCCCTGAAGTCTGAGCTGCATGATCATTGATGGGAATGCATTGGCTATGCACTGAATTAGTCACTCAATGACAGGAGTTGAAATCAAATTGTCATCTCGTATTTAGTAAAACCCAGTAATACCTTGGCTACTGTAAAACCAGCTTATAGCAGAAACCTAACCCATTCTCTCATGTCCCTCATCGAAGGCAATCTGCCACCCCTGCCCAGTCTGGACTTCACATGGCACCAGTTCTACACAATGGGGATAATCTTAACTTTGGCTGATAATTTAACATGATCAATATTGTTTCAGTCTTCTGGTAATATCTCCCTCGATTTTCTTGTCATTACAGGTGAACTGGTATAATATTGCCTGCTGTATAAAATTGCACTATGTCCACAATAGTTGTGGTGTACTTGACGTCTAATGTTTCTTGAAGCAACTTAGTAAGTGACTCAAGTTAAAACAATTTCTGTAGAAGACCTCACCAGCCCCCAGCAACTTCCTCTGGGGATCTACAGGTAGGCATTAAACGAAACCTTACAATTTTTTGGTGCAAAGAAAACCAGCGAACAGATATTACTTAATTTGTCATTTTGAATTAAGAATAGGCTTTTCTCTGATACGGTAAGGGATGTAGTAATCACGAATACTTACATCTCTTACTAAACTATATTTTCTAAAGATGCACTGTTAGGTAACTTCATTGAGTTCAACTGTAAATGGAATCCAATCTATATTCTACTGTTGATATCGGTTGAGCCATTAAAAACAATGTTGGAACAAATTACTGCAGATGCTTGAATCTGTATTAAAAACAAAAGCGCTGGAGATCACAGCAAGTCAGGCATCATCCATGGAGAGAAAGCAAGCTAACGTTTCAAGTCTAGATGGCTCTTCCTCAGAGCTGAAGTGAAGTGTGGAGGGAACAGCATTCATGCAATATTTTGGGGGGTGGAGGCGGTGGGTTTGGAGTGCTGGGGTAAGAAATGATATTGATAGCTCAGATTAAGTGATCGGAATGTGAGAAGGGCAGAACAATGGTGTGTCTAACTGCCAGCCTGGAAAGAACAGACAGTCCCATGAGATAACAAGCACGGGGCTGGATGAACACAGCAGGTCAAGCAGCATCAGAGGAGCAGGAAAACTTGACGTTTCGGGCCTAAACCCTTCATCAGAAGGGTTTAGGC